>PVHY01000161.1:0-301426 GCA_004024945.1 Uropsilus gracilis
ATAAAACTAGAGAGAAATAAGATTTCAAGAAGTGCTTAAGGATATTTTGAGACTAAAAAGTCAGGTTAAGCTGGCAACAGTTTACCAAGATTGGGCCCTATAGTATTTAAGAACTATGGAGGGCTTCAGCAAATGAATAAAGTAATGGGACATAAATGCTTCCATGGTAATAAACTGGGCATTTTAGTAATTGCATTTACATAGTGGGAGGATATCTCTTATTAAATCAGTACTCAAGGCAAATATGCCTTTTGAACCTTCAAATTAATTACAGTACACCTGACCCTTCTTTGTAAAATCTTTAATTTAGAAAAATAAGGGTTTTAGAAAGTAAGGTTGCAGTTTATTCAGAATAAAGGCAAAAAGTGACCCAGAGAAAAATATAAAAGCAAATTGTGATTTTACAACTATGCAACTCAACCATATGATTTTATTCTAAAATAAATATCCATGCATATACACATCATTGTTTTATCTAACACTTCATTTTCCACCAAAATTTTAGACCCCATTTTTGCATTAAGAATGATGAATTAAGTGGCATGTTAATAAATAGGGAAAGCAAGAACTTTCTGAATGTCTGCAAACTGTTTCACCTCTAGATCAATTTGTAAACAGTGGCTAGGATCACAGTGCAGCATGGAAACAAAATTTTGATGGTATAACAATTAGAATAATTTCTGACATTAAGGTAAAAGAATGGGAACATTCACAATGATAAGAATTCTAAACCATCTCTTGGATAAAGGCCATTGATATCTATATTTTGCAACCAAATACTTAGTTAGAGATGTGCCTATATTATTTATAATATACCTAAAGTTTTGAAACTACAATATGTTAATGTTACCCACTATTTTAATCCCAAACACACTGGTTGGTTTTCATGGGGAATTCAACCTGGTGTCTATATTGCCATAAAAATTCATTCTTTTCTTAGTAGAAAAAGCATCAAGTCTCTGTGTATCACTCATTTTCTTTCAGACCTTTTATTGAATTAAATAAGTGAATAGCTCTAATGCATCATTTAAAAATAATGGCATGTGAAAGATTTGTCTTTCCTATTCTGTGTCTGTCTCTCTCTCTCTCTCTCTCTCTCTCTCTCAAACACACACACAGAGTCAAACAGGAGCAGCAAAAGATAACAGAGACTCTTAGTCAGCTTAGGCTTTGTTAAGAGAGAGATTATGTGTGTGTGTCTGTGTATTCCGGTCCCTTCCTTTTCTTTTAAAGATACTAATCCTCTCATGGGGTCCCCATATTCACAGTATCTAAACCTATTTATGTCTTAAGAAAACTTTAGTCTTTAACAGCAGGTTAGTCTCATATAAATCACTTATTCTGTTCCTGTTTAATTCAATTGTCAAGCAGATTTCCACATAACAGTTATCAGTCTTAAGGGAGTAGGGTACCATGTACAGGTTCCCAATCCCTGGGGAAACCCTTCTACCTATTGTATCTTGGTATAAGAATTGTCTAGAGGAACACAATGCAATCAAGCATTGGTTGAAGCGATGTTTTACTTACATAGAGAAGAGACAGTCCAGTATCAGCTTCAATAGTTCCCCATGGATAGTATGTCTCTCCCAAAGGCCAAAGAGGGGTAATTTCCGTATGAAAACTCTCCTGTGCTAAGGTAGAATGACCCTGTTACTTCTCCTTGGAGGACAGGCATTAACAGTGAGGCTGGCCATGTACCACATGACTCACACACTTTAAGCAGAGACAAGAGCATTGAACCTAAAACAAGGACAGAGCTTCCCACGCAATATGATTAAGTCCAACACAGCTCTCTGGGCTCTTCAATCTCTTGGAAAGGAAGTGTTCTAAACCTGAGGTGCATTCCTATGTGCCTGAGATAGTATTAAAGTCCACACTCCAGAGCTTAATTTTCCAATAAATATATTTGTCAACCCTGCCATATTATTGGCAGGGCTATTTAGTTGTATAGCAGATGCCCACATGTACAACCCACTTTTACAAAGGAATTTCTCTGAGGCAAAATATTGGAGTACTTTTCAATATATGTGTATTTTAAAATACTCTAAGGTGGTTTTACCAGGGAAAATCACTTGTTCAGGAAAATCTCAGACTTTATACGAGAGTATGAACTTTGGGTGGAGAAGGGTGATATAAAATATCTAAAAGACATTTATTGGTATTAGCAAGTGCTAGTACATAGTTAATACCATGTTGTTCTAGCAACACCACACTGTCAAAGAAATGGGAGTCATGGAGTAGGTTGTACAATGCCCAAAGAGCAAGATCCTGGTCTTTTTATTAATGGAATAATCATACAGCATCAGTTAAAGAGTGTAGGAGAACAAAGAGAAGAGGGTGGGTGAAACTGAAAATGAAATGAAAATGAAAAGGCTTTATGTCATCTAGGGCTTGGCGGGGGGGGGGGGTGAGTCTGCTGATCAGATACCTGCTTAATGATCCAATATTGTAATGAAAACCATACTCCCAACCCCCCATCCATGTTTCCAATCTTATCAACAAGGTGTTTCAGTGATAAGTCTCTAGGAGGCAAAGTCATACATACATCATAGGCATTTCCAGTCATACCTCGTGATGTATACCCATTGTCCCTGGTAGATCAAGAGTCCTGTTCTAGTTTAATTTGAAAGGAGCCTTGTATGGTGTGGTATAAGGTCAGACAACTGATTAACTAGGCTGTTCTGACCTTGTACTGGAAAGCAGAACTGCACATAACCAAGATGGCAGCCAAGCAGGCTGTTTAAGTCCAGTAGAACCACAGTATTAATGCTAGCAAAATATTTAAATTTAAATTTTTAGATGAATAGCCTTTATAGGCTTTATCAGTGAGTGGTACTACATATTCTTTTTGCCATTCCTGTTAAAGGTACCAATTGGAGGTAAAAATTCTCATATGGCTCCAGTGTTTTATCTTGTTTTTCTCTTTTCTCTATTTATTAATTACACACACATATACATGTATAATGTGTGTATATATATACAAAATATACACATATATGTTTTACATCATTGTATATTCGGAGGTTCTGGCTACAGGGCTTTTCTAAGATGAGGCTATAGGGCACAAGATCATTTTTTTGTTCTGACTGAGTTTGGTGGAAAGAAAGTTTCATAAGGAAATATAATACACCAAGGGAATTGCTCACTTTCCCAAGTCCTACAGTTGTAATCCCTCAGCTCCTAGAACTGATATTTTATTTTTTTTGCTCTACATTCATTACTCACTTATTCATGTCAATGAAGACAAATGAGGTGGAGGGAGTGGTAGAGATCACATGACCGAATTTGGCTTCTCCCCATGAATCCAGCAGGACTCAGACTGCAGCACTGGTGTGAAACTATGGGAGTTAGGCAAGTTCTTTTGCTACTACTGATAATTTATGGAGTGGATGACCTTCCCAAGGAGCTACAGTGACTAAGTAGCAGAAGCAGGACTAGGATCAAGGCCCTTGTGGCTCTAAAGTCTAGGGTTGTAGTGTGAGCAGGAAAGTGCAAAACCATAAAAGCTTCCATCTTCCTCCCCTTACCTCACATTCCCAAATTTTTCAACATACTACACTGTACATAGAACATTTGATGACCAAAGTCCCAGAATTACTCAAACATTATACTGCTTGCCACAATGGGCATGGACTTGAGACACAAATTGTGCAATCCAGTTACCAATCTTACTATACTGATTTAACATCTAGACTGCTAACTGAAGACTTATGCTTCATGAAAACCAGAATAAGATTACAATTGCTGATGGAAGTCATGGTGGCGTGCTCTCAGCGCCACCCATCACTGGGAGGGATCTGTGGGCGGGGTCTCTGTCCAGATAAGTGTGACCTGGATGGGGGGGCCTGGGAGGGATGGGTCCCCCGCACTGATCCCAAGCCTTGCTGATGGAGTGGGGGTGGGTGGGTGACCCCACCCCTCCTCTGGTCTTACTTCCACTCTAGCTATTCCTCACTGGAACAAGAAAAACACTAACGAACCAACTTTGGACATAGAGGAGGATGCATAACAACAATTAAAAAAAAAAAAAGCCCTGAAACACCTATCTCCTGGGTAGGACCATGAAGAGCATGGAGGAACTCAACAGATAAAGGACTGAATAACCAGCTTTACCAAGGACTCATCAAAGAACTGCACTGATAACACCGATATGATCACTAGAGTTCAGAAACTAAAATCAGGGAGCAGAGAAACCTGCACCGAGAACATGTTACCCTTCCTTACCACAGCGGGAGGAAGGTCACAGAATCATGGCAGAGCTCCAAAGCAGAGCAGCAAATGGAGAGAGGACACAATCTGGTCTAACTATCCACTAAAGCTTCTCTCCATGAGGAACTTGCCTACTAACAAGGACTGAGAGACTGACTCTCTAAGACAGAGTCCTGCAAAATGGCAAAGAAGGAGCAAAATAGAACTAACAAACCAGGATGCCTCCAAACAGACAAGCAGAAGGATGAAACACAAAGCAGCTCCAAAGGAGTTGGAGAGGAAGCCTGCCACGAAGTCAAAAATCGAAATATAAACAGCATGATCTACTGGGCCCCAGGAATCCAGATCCTTGCCCAGGAAAAGGACAATGCTTCAGAAAAGGAAGAGAGAGACCTATGGGCTAAAACATGATTGAAGAAACAGCAGCGAGAAAGGAGTTGGAGTGACGAGAATAGGGTGGGGGGGACACAGGGGACATACCCTAGGGGATCAATAATTGTTTAGAGCCATGCTGCCAGGCACTGAGCCCTCAGCCACCCAGCCTCCTGCGCTCCTTTTGGGGTTTGGGGAACGCAAGGTAAGGGGGGTCCCCACTGTCTGCCAGGGCAGCAGAGAGCAGCTGGGGGTGCCCTCTGGCCACCATACCACAAGGTGGCTGAGGGAGGCGGGGGGAAGGGGGGTGTAACCCCACCCACACGCCCAGTTCAGCCATGCTGCCAGGCACTGAGCCCCACTCCCCTTCCCCCAACCCCGCCAGCCACATGGGCTGGTGGGTGGGTGGATTGGCAGAGGGTAGTGGGTGGTAGGGGTCATTCCCTCTGGTCTTCTCCAAATCCAGTCAACCCTCACCAGAAGCAACTGAATCAGCAATTCAACGGCAGTTGCACAAGAATACAGAGGTAAAAAACAAAGAAGTATTCCGGACAATGACTGATTATAGAGATGAACTACCTCAGAAATACAACCACTGTGATCTACAGCAATGGGAACAGAATTTCCCATTCAGAGATGCTTTCAGCATGATCAGAGGACCCTCCCTCTTTAGGGGGTGAGGAAAGCCACAGAGACGGGCAGTAGCCACACGACATAATGGACCAACCATCTGCCAGGGCCTATCTCGATCAAAAAAATTGTTGCACAAACTTTGGCCGGGAGAAACGCTCCCAACGCCAGCAACCAGAACTACAAAACAAAGAAGGAGCAAAATATGACAGAAGATGAGCCGGAGCAGCCAACCAGAAAAAAAAGAGGAGGTAATGAAAGAAACAATCATGTGTGAACTGGTGGCCAGCAGCAAAAACACACTTGGAAAACTAAGCACAGGCCAATGTGTCCCAGGAAACCACGTTCACACCAGACAAAAGGACATTGCTACAGGAAAGAGAAGGAAGAACCCAAGGGACTAAAAATTAAATAAATGGCAGTGAAAAAAGAGATGGAGAGACCAGGGGGGTGAGATGAGGGAGGGGGAGAAACACCCAAAAGACAAATGTAAACAAAACTTATTCAATAAAAATATATATTATTAAAAAATATTATGTTTAAATAAATAATTTTTTAAAAGGTTACAATTGCTGACAATTTATTTGTAATTTTTCCATTCTTCCTGGTAGTTTTCCTTCCTTCAACCCACCCAGTTGCTAATGCAGGCACTATCCTCCCTCCTTAACCCCAACTCCTCATCCTTACATTTTAGCTCTGTGCTCCCAGTTTACCTGGGTTCTTATTTCTTTGGCACACTGAAAACTGTTGTTGACTAGTTAATACTATCTGGACCCCTTGAAGGGCCTACTATGATCTGTCAGTTGGGACAATTGCTTTATGCATAACTTATATTCAATATCACTGTGAGATATTTTTCAAGTTGTAGTTTTTTCTAATGGTGCTGGATAATATGCTTTCCAACCCCAAATAAACTTTTGATATTTAGCATTCTGTTCATTGCACTTCCCTGTCACCAGGGAAGTTCTACCCAATATCATATGACCATACACCCACCAGATAATGCCTCTACATTATCCAATATGTCTACAGGCTTACTGGATCTGCTGTGAGGCTGTGGAAGTTTTACAATGTGCCTTCTGAATCATTCAAAGTAAAGCGTATTCAGTATTATGTACTTTATTGTCTAATTAATAAAACAAACCAACAAAATTCAATGGTGAATCTGAATTTTTCCCATATGGCATATTGGTTATATAGAGAATATGATGAAAGATTTAATTACAAAGCTAAAAACAAAAAATTAAACAGGACTTTAGAATTAAGTATATTCTAGTCAGTTTCACTAAAATAAATACATCTCATATTATATATATATATATATACACACACACATACATAATATATACTAACATGTTGGAATAAAAAGAACATACTTTCTCCCTAATAGAACCAATCATAATTTATAACACCACATAGTTTTAAAAAAAGAGAGTACTGTGCAAGTTGATTGACAATTATTTACTGAATGATCTTCCTGTAATGTGTTGTGAATCATAACTGTTTCATAAATTATTTTTCAAGTCTCTCACTAACCTGTCCTGACCATAATTTCTGGAGAGCAGGGAGGGAACACTCCCTCCTGATTCTTGTATCCCTCTCAACCACATCTGTCCTTAGTATCTTCAATATTGCCTTTAATTCAGTATCCTTCCTAGGCAAGCAGGGGCCCATGGGACTGAGGTCTGGGCCAGCAGAACCACCTGGGAGTCTATGTAGAAAGGCATATAGTGTACCTATGGACTACAGTAAGAGGCAACAGCTTGTGAAGGAGATTAACCAAAAGCTTATGCACTGTCATGCAAAGAGACCAGTGGTGAAGACAAGAGTGTCTGAGAATAAACCACTGTTGATTCCCGAAAGAGATCCAAGGGCCTAAAAGCGCCAGTACGGAGAAATATACCTGGAAATTCTCCTGCTAGTGAGAAGTCCGCTGCTGAACCTTTCTTTATACAGCATGGAGAACTTTAGTAATGTAGGACATATAGAAAGTCACCAACATGACAATAATTTTATTTTCCCAATAAATGGAAGGAAAAGAGGGAGAAAGAGCAAAACTGGAGAAATGTTTCTTGTATTTGTAAAGAATAGTGATGTAATACTATCCTTTGGACAATTCCCTTTTAAAGGAATTCCTCTTTTAGGAAGGGAAGTAAGGCTCTAATAATACTCTATAAACCATTTAAATTAGAGCCTTGTAATAAGGACCCTCAGGTTTATGAGTTTAGGATAGTTCTTTGGATGCCAACCATGATCTTTGGTAACATGTACTCTATGCTGCACTAGCTCCTTCAACATTGCACATACAACGGAAGGGACTCAGGATTCCCAGCAATTGTTATAGCCACATTACTCTGATAATATTAGGCATTTCTTCATCTTCCAAATCATTTTCTTGAAGCCAGAGGGAAAAAACTTATTGAGAAGGGAGATATTCCTACCATTTCCTTTGCAGTGACTGGGCTTATTGCTTAAGTCATTAATTCCCCATCATTTTCCAAAGAGACTTTCATTTCATTAAAGGTAATAATAGTTGACAATCTATTACTGTCCCTTATGCCCTGAATTATTACTGCTATATTTTGCCATAGCATATAAAAATAAAACATGCACTCTGCCTTAGATCATCAACTGAAAGTAATCTGTTCAAGAATTTTATTATCAAATGAAATATTACATAGGGAGCTGTATCTCCCTTCTTGAGGATTCCAAATATGCTCCAAGTGTCTGAAAGAGGAGAATTAGCATGTTGTTCTAATGTTCATCTGTTACTGTTTTTTGAAATAGAATACTAAACCAGTTGGAACAGCTAGAGCTCCTCAAAGACAGAAGGGAGAAAACAAACAACTTTCCTCTGGTAGCATGCTAGACTCTGCTAGATAGAAGACCTAAACTAAAGTAAATAATAAATTAGTTATTTAGGGAAGTGAGACCAAGAGAGGAGAAAGCAAACAGCACTTATTGGTTGATCTTTGGCAAGCTACCTAACAATTTTTAAATCTATCTTCTCATCTTCAAGATAGTAATTAATTAATTCAAAATTGTAATCTGTTACAATCGCTTAAGACTTAATACAAATGATGTGTTATTGTTGTTTTTATTACTATTTCCTTTACATCCTAGATACTATGTTAAAAAATCTGAACTTAAGGATGGCTTCGAGAAAGAAATCATCAAAGATGTTATTAACAGGAATGACACAATTAAAACAGAAATGACAGAAAACTCAATCATGAGTTTTAAGAAAACATACTCATGCCCTGATAGGTATAGATATAATAAACATGGATATAAATATGAATTAAATATCTTTTTAATCTATACCATGTCTTTAGTTCCTTTACCTTACGTACCACAAAATAGCCATATAATCAATTTAATTTTTCTGGTGCTATAACACCAATAGCTGAACTAAGCAGAGTTCTTTCTCACTAGTCAGTCTTCCAAACAAAATCTCCAATCATAGCCATTAGCATAATATTGATTCTTAATAATCAAATAGCTTTCATTTTTGACTGCATTTTCATGTTATTCTAGACAGGCAAGTTATCTTAAAAGTTAAATCTGTAGTTGGAAAGAAAAAAAATTAAAGTTTTGCAGTAAACCCATAAAACATCAATTTAAAATATAAGCCAATATGACCTCAATTTTAAAAAAATTCTATCAATTGTTTTTTAAAAGGGAGGTTTTTGACATTTTTAAGTTATTTAATTGGCAAAAATTCCTAAGCCATTAAAACCCAGTGTGGAAGAGGACAAAGAAATTAGAAAACTTGTATATGTTGCTAGGAATATAAACTTGCCACCACATTTGTAGAGAATAATATGCCAAAACACAAAGTTTTATGTGTAATATTTAGTCCAATAATTTGATTTTTAAGAATTTGTTCCCAATCAGTAGTCACATTGATTGATCAAAATGCTAATACCATCATTAATTATAATACTAATGATACAGAATTATCTGAATATAAATCTTGAATGGGATAAAACTATCACCTACAGATCAAATCCAACCCAACAACTTTTTTTTACTCAGCCTGGAGGCTAAAAGTAGTTTCAACAATTTTAAATGAAAAACATATCAAAAGAGTATTTTGTAACTCATAAGAATTGTATGAAATTCAAATTTCAGTGTTCATAAAGAACCTTTGCTGCAACACAGCCACATTCACATTTATTGATATTTTATCTACAGCTGATTTCACACTATAAGAGCAGTTGTGAGGACCTGGATGGTCCCCAAAGTATAAAATATTTACTATCTTGCCCTTTGAATAAAAAGTTTGCAAACCTCTGGGTTAAATAACCTTGGTCTAATCATAACATAGATATATGTAGTCACTTTAAATGAGATATAAGATTATTTACTAGCTTATAAGATTGCTTGAGGAACTAAATGAGATAGATCACACAAAAGCATATCAAGTTATGACCACCTTTTTCTCATGTTTAATAATGCATAAAAAAGACAGAAAAATATGAACAAAAATAGCATGTCTGCAATACTGGCATTACACTTTTTTTTTAACTTACCCATACCATTCACATAATAAATGTATGTTATTTTAGGATGTAAGTTTGTGGTAATTTGTTGAGCAGCAATAGAAAGTTAATATAAAAGAAATTTCTAGCAAATAATATATAAAGAAGAAAAAAACTTTGGGATAGCTAAGCAATTTCAACTTGGGAGGAACAGTAGATATGACATGAGAGAATTTAACTGACAGAAACCCTTTCACAAAGATGGTGCCAAAAGCAAAGAATCCCCTGACTCCAAAAGTCAAAGCAAACACTTTGAAGGCCAAGAAAGCAGTGTTAAAAGGCACGCACAGGCACAAGAAAAAGAAGATCCAGGTGTCACCCATCTTTCAGAGGTTCAAGACATTGTGATGCCAAAGGCAACCAAATATCCTTGGCAGAGTGTTTCCAGAAGAAACAAGCCAGAACCCAGTGCCATCACCAAGTTCCATCTGGCCATTAATTCACCATAAACAAGACAGATGCAATGCATTTGTGATAATTGTGTGTATCAAGGCCAACAAGCAGCAATCAAAGAGGCAATGAAGAAGTTCTATGACATTGATGTGGCCTAGATCAACATCCTGATCAAACCTGAAGGAGAGAAGGTACCTTGTTTTCGACTGACACCTGACTGATGCTTTGGATGTTGCCAACGAAATTGGGATCATAGAAACTGAGTCCAGCTAGCTAATTCTAAATATAATTTTTCTCATTATATAAAAAAAGTGAACTGAACAAATTAATAGGTCAAATGCTCCCCTTTCAGCAAGTGTGTGGGCTGCCCCAGTTCATGTAGGTATCCATGTTTGTATTCAAAGATACTGGAAAGAAGTTCTGACTATTCAAATCACCCCTGCATGTTATTCAGACAAGAAATTGTCATTTGATTCCCAGTGCTCTCTGGAGTTCTGCACCCACTCCTTTCCTCTGGATCTCTCCAAAATATATTCCATTTAAACAATATTTTAAAAGAAAACTAGCACAAAGCAATAATAGATCTGAAACTGCAGTTAACACTAATATCTAATATCTTCCCAAGGCATATAAGTCATTTAAAAACAAACAAAATAGGACTGGACGCGGTGACGAATGCCTTTAATCCCACCTAAGAAGGGAGGCCAAGACCAGGAATCACTTGAGTCCACAGGTTTGAGACCCATCTGGGACAACATAGAGAGACCCAGTCTCAAAAATTCTGGGTGTGGTGGTGCGTGCCTGTAATCTCAGCTACATGGGAGGCTGAGGCTGAGGATTGCTTGAATACCGTGGTACCGTGGGCAACATAGCAAGACCTAATCTCAAAAAGAAATAAATAAATAATAATACTCATCAATTAAAAATGACAAATTTGGTGATTTTATGGTAACATGGATGTATCTAGAAGAAATCATATTAGCAGAAACATGTCAGAAAGAAAAAGACAGAAACCAAATGGTTTCACTAATATATGGACAAACAAATGAAAGTACACAACAGGGAAGGGGGGACCAGTGGGAGCGGCCAGGGAAGGGAGGTGGTGGGTGACTCTGGGGAATTACAATGATGTGAAATAGATATATAAATAATTTATATAAAAATAATAAATAAAATAAAAACAAACAAAATAAACATGCCTCCTTATATTTTCCACTAAAAGCAAGTTAATTTTCACCATGATCAGTTCAATAATTATGTGCAAATCTCCCATTCTGACCCCAAAATTGTCTTTAATTTCATACAATTTTTACATTTAACAAGCCATTATATTTTTATTACTGAAGCAGTATTAGCAGTTTATTATATTTTTAAATATCCCACTGATCACTGAAGGTCTTTCTTCTTCCTCGACTAGCTCTTAAATGATAGAAGTCATTGCCCATCATAATTACTAGGTACTAGTCACAGGTCATAATTGTCCCCTACTTTTTAAAGTTGGTCTTTAAGGGATTAAAATAGGACAAAATAAATAAACTGTCCCCTGAACTAATTAAATCATTTAGATTTGTAAATATTCTGGAGGAATATTCAAAGGATTGTCACAACAAGTGTTATTTGTATTTTTTACAAACAGAAAAAATACAGTATAAATTTGACCATGTACTGGCCAACAAATTGCTTCTAAAACTGAATGAGCAAAAATTCCTTCTGTTGTGTTTTCCCCCTCTTGCTAAATCACACTTAAAGTATTTATAGTTACTATTATTAGAGTAAAGCTGTCCTCACATCCATTTTCCCCAGAGTAAAATCTCAATTTTAAAGAGCTCCTCAGTAATTCTGAGTTTGTGATGCAAATTATTAGAGGAGCCATTACAGATAAAGAACTAAAGATGGTAAGAATGAAAGCTCAAGTTGACTGCAACGATCAATAATAATTTCAAATGGAATTGTTCTGAGTGGATGGGGAAAAATGTATTCTGCTCCCTTGACTCAATATTCTTGACAGCTGTGAATTCCTATAGTCTTATGCAGGTTTCCATTCTTTATTTCAGTCTGAATAAGTCTCTCTCAGCACAAGACTCTCTAAACACCATGTGGCAACAATGGCCAGAATATGATAAAAGTACTTTCTTCTTTACTCATCTTAGTCCACTAGGAATCCTCTAGACATATGTTAATCTGCCTCTCTGTAGATCAAAGGATTCACAGCTGTGAGATATTCCACTCCACCTTATCCCCCAGGAAACCAATACTGACACAAATGATGAAATCCAATAAAATGATACAAATGATGAAACCCAAGCCTGTCAGTCTTTGGTTATGGCACTAGGCAATCTGTAAACCCACAATAAACTGAAATCACACACCTAGTGACTCCACTTCTATAGGTTCTCTGCTTTTCTGCTAACTCTACACAAAAACCTCCCAACACCTGGGTCAGTGTGGTGGACTGGAGCATTGCCTCCCAATCTCCTCATTTATCTTTTCCAGATTAAATCTTCCCTGCTTCAATACAATGTTTGATTTTCTTCTGTTACACCTACCAGCACTATGCTTATATCAGCAACAATGCTTGAGAAACAGTATTTCTTATAAGTTGGGCTCAGATGCAAATGAGATTCTTCAAATGCAATTCCTGGTGTGCAGCAACTTGAGTTCAGTTCATTTTGGTCTAAAATCTTGTGAACCAAGTTATCTCACCCCATAAACCCAATATGTGTTAGGTAGAAAGGAATAAAACAATTGTTATTTAAGAAAGCAGAAAAGTGGAGGCACACGAAAGGTCACAGGTCAGACTATTATGCATCATACTTTTATGAAACCAGTCAGCCAAATGCTACCAGTTCTTTCACTAGGATGTGTATGGATTTTCCTGTATATTAAAAAAATAGAAAAATGATAAAAATAGTCAGAACAAACTTTTTCAAAACTGTGATTAAAAGTTACCGAGTGTGGTTATATTTACTCAAGAAAAATGGCACAATTTTTTTTTTCATTTGCAATGTGAAGAGTTTTACTATGAAAGTGGTGTTGGTGCCATCCAGGTGACATACAAAAACAAAATAGGTATGAGAGAACTTAGTTCTCAAAGTCAGAATGATCTATTAAGCATAGTTGGTAGGATCCTAGTGGTGGTGGTCAGAGGCCCTGCTGCTTCGTTTCTGTCGTGCTCAAAGTCATCTCTGTATTCTGGGAGAATTGTGAAATCAGTAGAGGAAGTGTCCCAGTATAATCTGATACTTACTATTTTTTTTGTTTGTTTTTTAATCTTTTAGTATCATACATCATTGTACCTCTTTGCATGGTTGTTGGTCCCCTTGGGGATGCCCACCCCCACCCCCTCTCTGGTCACTCCCTCTCCTTTCTCTTTATTATTTGTTGGTCCATACTTAGCTCTTAAGTCTCCGCGTCCCCCCCCCCCCATGTCTTTTTCCTGGTTCAGTGTTCCAGAGGCATGGTAGACCACACTTCTCATACTTCCAGTCTTAGCTTGCATCGGGCAGACCGTACAAGCTCCTTTGGAGTCCGATAGTACCAGTTCCTCTATTCTGTATATCTCTTTCATACTGCCGTTGGTTGAAAAAATTCCCTGAGAGATATGTAGACTGAAGGGTGGTCGATTGGTCTCCTTAGCTCCTAAGCTGCTGCTTAGCTGTCAGGACGCTGCCTTATTTCTGTGGCCTTCCTCCCTCTGTCCAGAAGAAGGTGTGCCGTGCTCTTTTGTTGGAGGATTCTCCGGCCATAATTCTGGCTCCTAGGCCTCGTTGAGAAATGATGGTGTTGGAGGAATCCTAATTGTCGTCTCTATGGTTGGTCTCACAGTATTGTGTTCCATAGTTTGCTTCCAAGGTCTTTTTGGGTCCTACCCAGGGGATACGTGTGTCCGGGGCTTGTCCAGGGCTCTTAAATCGTTCTCCTCATCTATTTCTTCTGTTGGATTATTTATCGAGTTCTTGTTCCTGATGAAGACTGACTGGAGTGGGAGTAGTCCAGAGAGGGGGTTAAATGTTGCACTACCACACCTCTCCATCCCCCCCTGCCCTGCCCATGCCCCCGCAGGGCTCCCCCCATCTCCCTCATGAGCTGGAAGGCTCGGTGCAATGAGGGGTGCCTGCCCTCCAAGCCTCAGAGCTCTCAACTGGGACCAAGGTCCAGATTGGCCAAAATCCTGGACACAGAGGACTCAGCCCACCTGGCAGAGGAGAGTGCAGCCCTGGGCCTAGAAATCCATCAAATGGCGCAATTTTAGTAAAAATCAATGAGTTTTGTGGTATTTGGATTTGACCCAAAGCCATCCCACACTGAAATTGGCAGAGAAATAACAGTCTACCACACAGGCCACCACTGGTGCAAGCAGGATAGGAATGAAGCCCTTTCAAAGCTTATTCCTAAAGAACTGTCATTGTTTGACTTATTGGGTGTGTTTCTAAAAAAACTCATTTACAAGGTTGGCTGTATTTGACCTGACTGTAGCTCTGCATTTTGTTAAAAGCCTTTATACACCAGGGGGTGTTTGTCAAAACAACTACACACAAGGACTTAACTCTGAAACTGCTTGAAGTGGCGGATAAAAAAGTTGTATAAACAATATGCTAACCCAAACCTTAAAGGAAATTCTAGAATACTTAACACCCAAAAAAGGCAACATAAAAGAGTGGAATCCCATAAAAAGTGAAACTAAGAAGACAAAATAAGAAAAATAACATTCCCACAAATTATAAAAGCAAGCCAGAGACAATTACCTGAAACAGTTCACAAAACTTAGGGAAAAACTTCACTTGATGTTACTCATTTAGTATAAAGGACATAACTCAGGAACAGCAAAATGAAAGCAGTGTATAGGGTGGCATATGGGGAAAACTGTAGAACTTCCAAACTTTCTCCAAAGGTTAGAAGCATTAAATAATACAATTAACTTCATGGGAGGATGCAATAGAGGTTTAAGAACTGACAGGAAGACAGGCAACATCTCTATCTGTAGATGTCACAATTATATATTTGGGAATAAAATAGTAAATCATTGGAAACCAATGGAAGGTAATCACTGAAAACAGCCTTTAGTAAAGTCATAGATTATAAAACTAATACAAAATAAACAGCCTTCATATTTATATACTGAAACCATTTAGAAGATAACATTTTTTAAAAACCACTGAAAGACACAAAAGTAGACTTGAGCAGTAAAGACAAACAATAGTGCTGCACAGTAAGAACATAATACAAATTTAGCTCTAAATTTGTATTTACCCTAATTCCCTCCTCACAAATATAAGGTATTTTGCTGGAGCTAGCAGATTTAAAGATAGCCTGGAATACTATTTTGGTGGACTATGGGTAATTTGGCAGTGGATGAACTGTGGTTGTAATACCTGATGAGGGTATACTAATATTGCTTCAACGAAAAATAAATTTAAAAAAATACAAGTGTGGCATAAAAGCTAATTTTTAATAAAATATGATGAGAAGCAAAATGAAATTATCTACACTACTCCCATACAAATAAATAAAGTTTACCTGGAAGAACAAAAATAGCAAAAGTCCCAAAATTTGTAAAAAACAAACAAACACAAAGCTGCTGTTGTTAGGTATCATGAGATACTATAAATCTATTATAAAACAATTAGGTATAGATACATAAACAGATGACCGGTCAATAAGAAATTATTTTCCTGTACATTTAACTCTGAAACTACGTAAAATTAAATTTCAAAAATCCCTAAAAACAAAAATGAAACACAATCTTGTGTACTCAGGTGACTTTAAAACATGTTTGATTATGCATTCCTACTGAGATTCAACTAAATAACAAAGAATTGGAAAGGGAGAGTTATTTTAATCTGTTTTCACTAATAACATAAATGGTTGTATAGAAACTGCTACATGTTGAGATTAGCATGTGTAAAGCTTGTATAAAATAACAGAATTGTATTATTAAAAAGGGATTGAAATATATAAGGAAATAAATATATATATATAAGAATATTTCAGATAGTCATGCTGAATTTGAAATACTGGTATGAAGAGAATTAATAAATACTTAATCCTAAAATGACCCAAACAATAGAAATGAATACACCTATTCACTCTCCTGTGATATAAGATGCACTGCAGTCTAAATAATACTGTAATGCAACCATTCTCATTGTCAATTGTTCTGCAAGCATCCCAGTCTGGGTAGGTTCCTTACTGGTTCTAGTAGTTACATAGACACACCAGGCCAGGCAGGGGCAGGTCCAGGGCTGGGGCTGGAGCTGGGTTTGGGGTGGGGAGGCAGTGGTTGGCAGGCAGTAACTCCCTGCTCCCCAGAATCTTCACGTGCTCTCTTAGGCCTCTTTCTCTCTCTGGTGTTTTCTTGTGCTCTCTCCTCTCCTCCTCATGCTCTCCTTCTCATATCACTTCCAGGGTGACACTCACCCTTTATCCGTTCCTCCCAGGCCCAGATGTGACTACTCACACATGCACACACCCACTGTGTGCAGGCATGTGCAGTCATGGGGAGAGTGTAATGCCACAAGTGGAGCTCATAGTGGTTAATGGAAGAAAAAGCCTGACCAACTCATTTACCTTACAAACACAATTTCTGAAAAAAGTAAACAAAGATCTTTGGGAAAATAACTGGAAGAAAATGTACAAACTTAAAGCTGGAATACCTTATTACATAGGAAGCAAAGAAACTACCAATGACTACTTAATTGTTAAAGATGGAACAATTCAAATAAAGGGTAATAACTGTGACAGACTCAAACTTCAAAAATTTCATGTTTATATTAATACTTAACATCATTAATTTTAAAGCATATTAGAGGAAAAGTATTTCCTTTAAATATAGAGGATATTAGAAAATATCTGTTAAGGAACAGTAAGAGAATCAATTATCTTAAAAACTGGTAAACAAAGGAAAAGATGAAAACATTTTATTGCTTTTCAACCTTCAGGGAAACAAAATACTTAATTAGGGAAGTTCTATTTTTTAAAGTATTGCATTAATAAGGAATTATCTGGCTAATGATCACTGATGACTGTAAATACCACTATGAAGTAGTACTACAAGAAAAAAAGTATATGAGTATCAAATCTGAATCTGATCAAGTATTAGGCTGACGCAGGGTTACATTCATAGGCGTCACCTGTGGAATCACACAGGACTCACACAGGATTCATAAGATCCTGGGTTTGGTTTAACACTTTGTTTTCCTCATCTTAAAATCTGAACATGGGATTCAAAGTTTCCATTTTGTACCGGGCCCTGCAAGATGCCTATTTAGTCCTTGTCTGTATCTACTAACTCACAGAAAATAAGTGTGGTGATTTAAAAAGACCCCTATAAATTCTTTGTTATTCTTCAATAGACAGTTTACTACCTCTTTCTTTGAGTTTGGGTACACTTGATGTAGGATAAATGAACTTTTCAGACTTTTGCCCTTCTGCCATTAGCCTCTGTGATCAGCACCTGTGGTACTGTTATCGCCCCATGACTTTACACAATTGGCCCCATGGACTTGAGCATGTGTAAGTGGTCACACCTGGGTGTGGGGAGGGGTAGAAAGAGCATATGAGAGGGGAGGAAAAAGAGAGAACTTGAGAAACTTAAATGGTTGTTTGTTGCTCATTATTAAAAATCCTAAAAATATTATTTCAAGGACTCCAATATTCTTTGCTTGATACAACCAATGATGAGCCTATTTGGATTGGGATGTTCACACAACACTTGATTCATTTCCAATAAAATGTGCTGGAAATGATGCTGTGTGCGTAAGGATCCATCATAAAAGATACGTGGCTTCCTCCATACCCCATCTCTAACATCACTTATCAGGCAGAAGCCAGTCTGACATGTGAGAAGATTCAAGCAACTATATGAAGATATCCACGTGGTGAAGAACGAAGGTCTCCAGTCAACAGTCATGTGATAAGCCCTGTGGAGTGGCTGTTTCAACTCCAACTTCTCTGAACCATCCCATCCTCGCGGCCAGTTGTTGGAGCAAGTATCCTGTTCGTGATGCCAGTTGTAGTGCAAGCATCAGGTCTGCCAATCTGTGCAGATTCTTTATTGATTCTAGCAGTTACGCAGAAACACCAGGCAAGGCAGGGCTAGTGCCAGGGCCAGGCTGGGAGGCTTACTTGCCTCACATCACCCACCAACCCCCTCCCTGCTCTGCCTATTGTGTCTATGCAACAGCTAGAATAAGCAATCTATGCAGATTGGCGACCTTGATGCTTGCATTACAGTTGGCGTAACGAACAGAAAAGTCGCATCTACAATTGGTGATGAGGATGGGATGGTTCAACGTAGAGAGAGAAGATATGCCAAGTGACACAGACGGCAAGCAGGTTCAACAGAAAATTGGATGAGTCAGCAGGATTCGACACAGATGGAGAGAGTATGGTTCTACAAATGCAGTCAAGGATGATGCTTTAAACACTGTTGGAGCACAGGAGGCAGACCAGGTCTGGGAGCTGCAGGACGAGAGACCTTCTGTGGAGGATAAGACAGCCTGTGAGAACCAGCTGACTACTCCTGAGTCAGGAGACTTGACAAGGAATAAAGAAAACGCTTCCAACCTTCGTTCAGAGCTCACCAGTGGTGACACAAAGATAGACCTGACAAGATTTGGACAGTTTTACCAGAAAGCATGAGAATTTGGTTGTCTTTGGGATGCTGTGGGTGTATGGATCATTTGCACATCCCAGGAAATGAGAACTAAGGGGTGGCCAGTGAGCCTCAGTGGCCAAAGCAACCTCATGTGAGGTCCAGTGCTCCTAGGGCCACAGCGGGTAGCTGTTCTCTATCAGCTGGGAGTTGCATGGGCACAGCTCAAGTGGCAACAGACCCAGAGTGAGAGTGGGGGCGGGGGTGATTATGAGAGTGGTCCCAGGCTGGCTGAAAAAGCCCTCACCAGGCCTTACACAGTCATACTGGAGATGTATAAAAAGCCAACTTAGATAATGCAAAAAATTGGTGTCAAGTTCAGGAAAGTCGTGAGTGGTTTTTAAGTAGCTAGAGAGGACATGAGAAGGCAAGCCTCTTAAAATCACCTGTGGGTGATGCTCTTGTTCATTTTTGAATCAGGTGAGCTGCTAAGGAACCTACCCTCAAGGGATTATTGGGAAACATGGCTTATAGTATAGACCAAGTCCCAGAGGGGACCAGAGAGAGGCCACATATGGAGCCTGCTCTCCATGGGTCTCCAACCCAAGTGCCTGTGCAAAAGGTTAGCCTACTGCAGGGTTGTCACATTGGGGCCATGGAAGGCAAGCATTAGAGTGACGGCAGTGCGAGGCTCCTGGGTACTGAACAAAGTGCACAGAGCCAATCTTGGAGTATCCTGGAGATGGATGTATGTGGCCTGTGCTACAGACCAGTCAGAGAAGGCCAGGAAGCCTGATGGCTCCTGGCAAGTGACGATTGCGGTAGAATGGAATAGTGATTCCCCACTGAGTGCAACAGTGCCTTTCAGTAGCAGATTTTAACATCTACTAGGTGACCTTGTCTGTCTTTTCACCTCTAGGTTCGTATGCCCCGCCATCTTAGTGGACTTGGACATGGTTGTATTTCATTTACTTTTGCTGGTCATGGCTATAAGGTTCCACATTCATCAAAGAAAATATGCAGATGAATACTGCATAGAGGTTGCAGTGAAGCTCTGAGGGGGGTGAAATGTAGGGTAAATGAGTTTTTCAGTTTTTGCCCTTCTGCCATTAGCCTGAATAAATAGGCCCTGTAGTAGTATTGTGGCGTCCACATGATTGGGCATGTGCCCAGTGGGTATGTGCATGTGTGAGTGGGCACACCTGGTCCTGGGAGGAAAAGATAAAAGGATGGCATCAGTCCAGGATGAGTGATCATGAGAGAACCCACAGAAAGAATGTGAAGATTCCTGGGGGAGAGAGGGCTCGCCTGCCTTCCAAATCCCCTGGCCCTGTCTTGCCCTATCCTGCCTGATATGTCTGTGTAACTGCTGCAATCAATAAAGAAGCTATGCAGATTTGTGAGCCCTGATGCACTACAATTGCACTACAATTGGGGTCACAAACAGGATGGCTGCCCCTACTTATCTTCAAGAAAAATATTTCCAAGGGAGAAAAAAATCATGCCACGGTAATATTTCTAGACGTGGACTTAAAGCAAACCTTTAAAACATAAGCTAGTTAAAATGTGTAAATACTAATTAAACATTTGATGTTGTCATTTTTAAAGAAAATACTTAATGCAATTGGTAGTATGCTAGTTGCTTTCAAGAGGGAGTCCCGGACTTCTAGATACTCATGCTAAAATATTTACACATGGTATGTTTGCAATTTGCTTCAAAATATTTGAGGTGCAGCTGCTGGCTACCGCCACCCATCCACCCACCCAGTGTGAGTTGCCTGAGCATCTACAGCACATTGGTTACCGGCTCCCGGGAAATCAAGTCCTAGCACTGGTGACCCACATCAGGGATGGGAAGTGTACCCAGTACCAGCTAGTGGACATGTCCCAGGACAATACCCTGCAAGATGAGATACAAGTCTTGGCTGGTAACCTCAAGCCACCCCACAGTAGACTCTTAACCAGGACTAGTACTGTGGGGACTATGATTTCTTCTTGGAGGCTGTGGAGCAGAACACACCACAGGAGTTCCTGAGACTGGCTGGAGTCAAACTGGCGCCTGGACCACATTCCCCTAAGTCAATGCTTGACCACGAAGGACTTTATGACCAACTCTGTCATTACTCATCTTCTGACCTTGAAATCCTTCTGCCCAACTCAGGTCTCCTATCCTCTCTCTTCCATTCAAAGGCAACATTCCTTATCCATAGTTTCAGAGATTACCTCAACAGCCCAAATGCTGGGTATCCTCAGCTAGGCCATAAAAGGCTGCCACCCTCCATGACACTGCACTGGATGATGGGACACCTTTGTTGATTCCATTAGTCAGGGCTCTGCCAAAGGCCCCCAATCGATGTCTCAATGTCTCAATTGTATCCTAGTGACAATTACATCTCCCATTGGCCAAAAACAAAAAAGAGAGGAAATTGGTGGGGAAAAGGAAGAGTGCCACAGCTGATAATTATTGCAGTTAAGTGATGGGAACACTGAAGCTTATACAACACCTTACTTTTATATGATTGAAATTTTCCATAATAAAAGATAAAAATTAAGTATGCACTTATCAAAACACACAAACAAATACCAATCTATGGCATTTAAGAGTGGGCTCAATAAGAGCAAGTAATCACAAATAGGTTTTAAAATTATGATTTAAATCTTTTAATTGTCTAAAACAAAAGAAAATAATTTCTAAGTCTCAAAAGCAAAATACAGACTACACATCACCAAGTAATCCTTCCATACAGGGAACTACTACTTTGGCTTGGACATGGTATTTTTGGCACATATTATTTGACTTAATAATCTACAATAATGTCAAGTATTATAACTACTCTTTGTTTGATTCAAATCATAGTCACATTTAGTCAGCAGATGGACTTTCTTCTTCATCTATTCCATCATTTTAGAAAGAGTATAAATTAGCACCTTATAATGACTCACGATAGACTTTTATCATCTGCACAGGAAAATAGTGAAGAGAAGGTTATGCTAACCAATGATGGTAAAAGAGACATAAACAGATGCTATTCACAAATCTCAGTGCACTAATGGCAATTACCACCTGTTCTGCTTTATCTATTAGTGCTATGCATGAAATAGAAATACCATGCAGACACTAATCTTCACTGCAACAACAGTATTTTAAATTCCTTCATTAAAAATACCAAACATAGTTATAATAGAGTAAAACAAAAGATATGCAATTACATAATTGCCCTGGGTTATGACCAAAGGACTACAGCAGTTCAAAAAGGTCTCATCTTCATTCTCTTTTTTCTTTTACAAATAAGAGGGATGGTTAGCTTCATGCTGGAATATCAGAAAAAGATTCAACCCAGAAATGCTGTATCATTTCTCATTTTTACCAATTCAAATTTGTGGTAATTCATAGCCTGAATCTGACTGCGGCTATTAGCTTCATATACAAAGTGCTTGATGAAGATACAAAACTTTGAAAGTGCTTTAACTATGGGAAAAAAATTTCCAGTCAGCCACTATGGAAGGCTATGTGGAGGCTCTGAGACAACTGAAAGTCGAACTGCCATTCAACCCAGCAATCCCACCACTGGAAATCTACCCAAAAGACATAAAATCAATAATTAAAAAGCACACCTGTATGCGCATGTTTACTGCAGCACTGTTTACAATTTCCAAGATATGAAAACAACTCAAATGCCCCAAAACTGATGAATGGCTGAAAAAGATATGGTATATGTACACAATGGAATATTATGCATCAATAAAAGAAGACAAACTTATGTCATTTACAGCAACATGGATGGAACTAGAAGGAAATCATGTTAACGGAAATATTCCAGAAAGAAAAGGAGAAATATGGGATGGTCTCACTTATATGAGGGATATAGGAAAAAACAAACAAATGGATAAGAAAAACTTAAAACTGCCAACAGAACTGAACACAGAGCAAGGGGGGGGAGGGGCCTGTAAGATTAAGATGATTAATAGGTAATAAGGAGATGGTTGAACCTTGGAGTAAGTCTTTGAGGAACAACAAAATAAAAGTAGAATTTTAAGGAGGAGTGACCAATTAAAACTATCCACGTCTTCATAAGGCACCTAATGATAAAGTATTTGAAAATCTGTAACATAACTCAATTTTCATACAGGTTTATAGACTGAATTAGGTGAGAGAGAGCAAGAGAACTAAAGGTAGATATATCAACTAGTCAGGTGACATAAATATTTCACTTAGATTGCTTGTCAAAGATTAGTACCAGCATGGTGGGTCATGGGACAGAGGTGGGGTATAAATGATGTATGGGAAATAGCGACATTATAAAGTTAGGTATCAAGACATTTGCTATTTGGCAAAGGGAGGGGAACATTGAAATAGTGTTCAGGCTAAAACTATCACATCAAATGATTACAGAAAGATACCCTGACAGGAAGGAAAGCAGGAAATATACTTAAAGGACAATATGGAATCTAAAAGAGTGAACATTTGGCAACTGTTGTTAAAATGGATGTGTCCCCCATATCAATCATATACATGTGTTCATTATGTTGATTATGATTTTAAACTGAGACTATTAACGTACATGCAAAACAAAATTAAGGTTCATGCTAACTAAATGTATTTTTTTGATCGGAAGCTAGAACTCACCTGTCCTTAGATATTTTGACTGGATTTCTCCCAGAGTCCTTGCTATATATGTCATAAAAATCATAAATATTTATTATAAAATATTCAAAAAGATAGACTACATACATTAAGTAAAATTATTTATGTTTTAAATATCAAGGGTTTTTAAATGCTTGACATTTTAACTTTTTCATGTTTTTTAAGAATAACAGCTCAATGATAAATTATAGATAGATGAATTTTTATTATATACTTGAACATTAACAAAAGCACATGGAAAGATTCACCCTGAAATTTAAACTTTTGTACACATTTGGCCCTAGTTAAAAAGACTAGCTGTATTACAAATCAGAGACTTAGGGTTAGTGAAAATTAAGATTAGGGTAATATTTCCAAAATACTATATAGTACATACATTCTTGGAATTTTTTATTAAATTAAGTTTCAGAATTTCAACTTGGTTTTCCATATCTGACTTTATTTTCTGCCTCTAGACTCACATGGAAACTCTATCTCTACCCTACAAGTAACAACTATAGTGCTAATTTGGGTTGAATCAATCACTCCTATGGACCTTAACTATATCTCCATTCTTTGGTCTGTCTTCAACATCACATTTATCAAATACAAAGTACTACTAGAGGTCGATTCATTCCTATCTATTTCAATCCCAAAGGACATGCCCTCCTTTGGACCCCATCTCTAGTTGTCTATCATGACAATAATGCTTTCATAACCTTTAAACATTGGTCCTTACACTCTCTCATAATAGCTCACTCGATTCCCTTTATATTCTTGTCTCATTCTAGATTCAGATTGAGCAATTTTGAAACCAATGGGGCAGCATCTCATCAACCTAGGACTCAGGTTTAAATTTCATGGGCTATTTAAATACCCAGTATCTAGTAATAAAAAGGAAAAATATTATAATATCAATAGAACTGGCTATGACTACTTCACAGGCTCAAGGCTGTCCTCTGAATTGAAGGCTGAATGGAGCTTGAATATTTTATTTGATACTGACTCAGTAACACACTCTTTTCTTTCTTTAAGGATGGTTACGCAGAAATGTCCCTCCTATTCTCCTGATTAGTATTCTACATGTGGTAAAATGCTCAGTTATCTCAATACTGACCTAATTTTTTCCAACTGAATGTATTCTTGGGTTTAGGTTTGTTCATTATAGACCTTTGCAAATTAGAAATGGAGTCTTTTTTTAGCCAAAAAGAGTACTAAGAAACTGAGGGGTGGGGGGTGAGCAAAATTATTCACTTTCCATGAATTTTCTCCCCTGAGTTTACCAGTGAGCATCAAATTTTTCATAAAAATGACTGAATTAACAGAAGACAAGAAATCTTTTGTAAATATAACAACCATCAAACTTGTCATAAAAGTGACTGAATTGACTGTATTAAGAGAACAGAAGACAAGAAAAAAATCTTCTTTTATAAACAAAGACATTCAACCTCAAATAAAATAACAGATTCAAGCCTACTGCTTTATCATTTACTGTGAAGCTTTGTTTTCCATTCTAAATTCCTAGCCCAAGGTAAACACATAATCATAGGTGGAAATATGCCATGTTTAGCAGTAGAAGCAGCATCACAGTTCATTATAAGAATAAAGCAGAAAAAGGTTTAGTAAGTGAATATTACAACATAAAATGTACTAGTAATGAACTGGAACAGAGTAACATAAAAGAGGTATACAATATATTTTTACCAGGAAACCAGTTGTAAACATTCATATTAAACTACTACCCCCACAATCTAACCACACAAACAAAAATCTTATTTTCTGATTATTAAATCATAAAAGAATTTGTACTATGTGGCATTTTTGTCTTGGTGGTTTTCAGAGTAAGATATGAGCTGTCTTAAGTAGCTCCAATGATTTCTCCATCTTGAATAACTGTCAGTTCTGAAACTTCATTCATCCTCAGAACCTCTGCATAGAGCAAATAACTCTGTAAGCTTTTGGGAAGCGGCAGCTGGCAGATAAAACTGTCAGATCGTAGTTGTTCTGGCTTGAGAATAGACCGAATTTCCAAACGACAAAGATGGGTCAATGATGGAACAGAAGCTGTAGAAACAAAAAAGGTATACAAAAAAGTTTTAAATTGAAAAATAAAACATCATATTAAAATAACCACCTTCCCCTGGCCCCTTTCAGTAAAAGGTGAATGATTAAGTTGCTTAGACTTACTTTTGAAAAATTATTTAGAACAGGATGACTACTATCAGTGACACATTCTGAATTATTACCCAGAGTTACATAAACTATTCAAATTCTAAAGATCCAACATTATCAGTTGGTACTCAAAAAATGGATGAATTTGAAATGATAGAAGCTCCCAAAAGCAAATGCTATATTCTGCTCACTCTTTTTCTTTTGCAAATGGACTCTAGTTCTATCCTATCAAAGTGAGAAAATAGGCAGTTTAGAGATATGCATTTTTTATCCATACATAGAATGGAACTTTACAACTGGTACAGAGACAAAAGGAACATTTACTGAGTACCTTGTATGCTATACGTAGTCTTCACACATACTGTACATAATCTTCATGAATCCTATGAGGTATGCATTATTAATCTCTTGTAGAGATAAGAAAGTAGAGGTTTAAGTAATTTTGCAGTGATCATACACCTAGTAAGTGGTCAAACCAAGACTGAAAGTCAGATCTATCTGACCCCAAAATGTAAATGTGCAAGCATACTCACTACAACCACTGCTGTCAAAAGTTATTTGCCAATTAAAGGAGAATTCACATATACTTAAGAAACATATAATAGTAGTATCATTTTCCAAGTTAAAAAGTATTAACTAAAGAAGTTATGTCCATGGAAACAGACTTAAAAACAATACTTTTACGTAAGTCAAATTAATGTCTTTTGTTAATCCAAGAAATATCAATCCCTGGAAAAGTAATAATAATTAACAGACCAGGATCAGAGCAACAAAGACAAGTACTGTCAAAAGGCCAGCTGAAACCAGAGCAGCTGATCTAACTCCAGGTCTAGGGTTCTTTAAATGCTCACACCCACAGAACCTGAGTAAACTAATTTTCTAAGATCTTCAACATCTTCCAAACCACAGAAGTAAAAATCTATCACCTTACATTTTAAATTTACTGGCTTGTTTAGTTTGAGTTTGGTAAATCCCTCAGCTACAGTGTTTCAAAATAACAAATAAGAAAAAGAGCTACCTGATTCTGTACATAAAACATTAGCCTACGATATTGGGGTCTTGAACTAGGGGAGCTGGGTCCACCCCTATGTGAGGTTGGGGTGGGAGCTGGGTACCTCTGCTGGGGTTTTTGGGCTGGGAGAGGACATGGGTAGGCTCTGACTTTCAGGGTCAATTCTAGTCCTAGTTAGGCTGGAGATGGGCACTGATATTCTCCAAGATGGCCTAGGCCCCTGGAGAGTGCCCCGAGTACAATCCCATGTGGCCTAAGCTGAAGGTGGGATTGGGGGCAGGGTGAGTCCTGTGCCACCAAGCTCTCAGAGTCTGGAGCTTAGGCGTCTTGGGCTAGGGTGCCAGCTTCTGACTCCATGTGGGCCAGGGGAGGGGGCTGGGCACTTCTGCTGGGCTGGGGGTAGGGATCCTGTCCTGGTTGACTCCCACTTCAATAAGACCTGTACTAAGAATAAGAAAACCAGCCAATCCAGCTGCAGATGTACATGAGAACAGAGGAACAAATATAGGCCCTAGATACACGATACACTCACCATCTAGGAAAGACCTCAAAAGAGCGTGGTGTAAACCACAAGAGACAAGACTGTAAAACTATTGTAATGATCTGTTACATAATGAGCTCCACCCACAACTTCTCCAGGGGCTGGGGAACCAAATCCCTGGGTCAGAGATATGTACAATGTGAGTGAGAGTCCCTCCTTTTCCAATGGGGGAGGAAAGCCACAGAGAAATGGCTGTGGTCCCAGAGCAGAACTGTAAACTGTGAGGGAGGAGATGAGCTGAACCAACCACCTGCTGAAGTCCGTTTCCACTGGGGAACTCTCCACTGCCAGTGGCTGAGAGTTAGGTTCCCAATGCCGAGGCTCAGAAGCAGCACCACAGGACACACATCAATCAGAATGAAAGAGAGAGCCAGCATGAATGAGGAGGCCTGGATCCCAGTGACACATGGGTTCAGAGGAAAAGGAGACAGTCTCCACCATAGGAAGTATCAGAATTAAGAAGCCTAGAGAACCACTTCACACACTTGCCCTACAAGAGGTTCCTGATGTGGCTGGCCTGGCTACATGCCTCAGTTAATCCTGATGATCTGAGTAGCCCGATCTGCTGTATTTCAGAATTACAGGTCTCACCCAGGAACAAGACATTACTCCAAAAAAGACAAAGAAGAGACCTGTGGGTCAAGCATTGATCAAGGACTTACAGTGAGAGAGGAGTTAGAGTGATTGGACTGAGGAAGGGGTGATAGGGGAGCTGGGTTGTGTTGTGGTATGGGGATATATTATTAGGCCATACCTAAGGGGAACAATAACTATACAAAAATGATTGATATTATATGAAAATTTTTAAATATTTAAAAAACAAAAACCGTCTGAGAAAAGATGAGCATTTTCTTGAACCGTTAGTCACACATTCCCCATTATAAGACTACAATATCTATAATAATATATAGCACATTTATTCCCAGTGCTTTCACATCCATATCTTATTTAAATTTTCCCAATTTCAAAGAACCTCTGTCCACTGCCAGCAGGAATGTAAATTGGTGAAGCTACTTGAAAAAAAAAAAAGTAAAACTTAAAACTAACAAACTGACAGCAGAACTAAAGCATAAAGTGAGGGAGTAGTGTGGGGGAAGTAACATCAAGGGAAGGATGGGTACAATAGATTAAAATGATGGTACACACTGACACAATGGTGGGAGAACCTTTGTGTATACAATGAAGTAATATATATACACATAAACACACACATATGCAATTCAAAATGAAATTAAAAAAAGTTTAATATTAAGTCTTCAATAAAAAACAGTATGAAGTTCCTTGAAATATTAAAAATAGAACTACCACATTATGCAGTGATCAAACTGAGTATTTAATAATATTAGAATACTAACTTAAAAAGGCATATGTACCACTATGTTCACTGCAACACTGTTCAGAAACAGATAAATGGATTAAGACATGGTATATATACACAATAGGTATGTAAAAAAAAAAAAGGTGAAATCTGCCATCCACGCCAAAATGGATGGATCATGGGTGGATTATGCTAATTGAAATATGTCAGAAGGAGAAAGAAAAAATGCCAGGTGATATTCATTTGTGGAATATAATGAAAACAAACAAAACAAATCCTTAGCTCTGGCAATAGAAAGGTTACCACAGGGTAAGGAAGAGGGAGGTAGTGGGCAGAAGGATTCAGGTTAGTGGTAGGTAGTGACAGGACATTTGATGGTAGACGTGGTAAGAAAATGTACTCTTGAAACCTATACAACAGTGTTGTAAACTATCACCACTTCAAAAAACTTCTTTTATTTTACTCTGATAGATAAACTTAAAGAAAAAAATCTTCACATTTTCTTCTGAAAATAACACAGGTAAAGAAAGAATTAGAATTAGCAAGAATACATATAGAAAAGGTAACCAAAATGCAAATCACAAGCTTTCCAAAGGCATAATGAGCAAGCTCAACTTCAACAAATAGGATAATTAAGTTCAACTGTTAAAGATAAGGAAGTCCTCTTACCCAGTGAGACTGAGAACAGTAGTGGTCCTAATGTCACAGGACAAACACAAATGCAATGAAAGTTCTGGAAATAAGCATAACTTGACAGGCACACAACTCAGCTGTGAGGGGCACACATACACTGAAAAGCCAGAAAGTGGCCTAGCAGCTACAGATACTAAGCATGCCATGCAACTAGTCATATGGGACTGATAAAAAATGTGACAAAGCTGGAGTGCTTAGGTTACAGTGAGGCTAGTTAAGAGAATTTTATCTTATAGTTAACTCAATTTCAATGTGCATTTTGTTAAACTGAATCTCTTCATTGTGTACATTCTCATCGACATAGATTGACACTCTAAAGGAAAATAAAGTATGATGTACAACTTAGAGAAGAGCTGCTTAACAAGGAGTTAAAGAATCCTTTATGCTTCTCCAGCTTCTCAGATTTGACAGACAACAATGACTTATAAATTCCTCAGGCCATCTGAGCAGAGTACCTCTGGTTGACACACAGCCTCCTCGACCGCGGATACATACGCCTTTCCAGGTCTTTCACTACATTACTAAGACCTGTCTTTAAAGCCAAACAAATCATTTGTTTCCTTAATGTTAGTATGTGCATGGAAACTTAATTACCTGCAATCATGTCAAAATGGACTAGTGCATTTATGATGGGGAAGCTAAAGAGACTTGCCCACATTGGCACTGTACATCAACATCAGTTGATACTACATCCAAACAATGTGACTCCATCACATCTTGGGATCTTTAAACTGTGTTAAGACCAAAGTAATTCTCTAACATTTCTAAACCATTGGAACTACCATATGTTTCAGAAGGTCTTTCTATTTAAGAATAAAAACAGGAAAAGAATATAAAAAAAAAAAACTGTTCCAATTTTAATCACACCATTTTGGTTTTATTCTTACAAGCAAAATAAATCACTGTCCTGATGAACAATTAGAGGTAAAAACTATATTCATTTGACTAAGGGAATCTTTCATCTGTAGATTATTAATGCAGATAATTATCAGTGCCATCTTAGTTTAATATTCCAGTGAATACTAAGGAAATTTTATAATCATTATGCAATATTTCAAAGCATGCACAGTTAGTATGAAAGTTTTAGTGATGCATAGTATTTCCAGATGTGCTGCCACTAGGCTGAGAAAAGATCAAGCCATCCCTTTAATTTGCAATAATGAAAAACCCAGAAGTTGTATGTAAAACATACTTTCATGAAAATCTGTTAAAACCACATCTTAATTTGTTAAATAAATCTCTCAGAATATGACACTAATCATAGCCCAGAATATGAAATCTACATCCATGCTATACTTTCAAGTCACTTTTCTGATGCAGTCATTTTCAATGTAGTTAAATACAATTTCTCTCTAGATCCACTAGCAGTCAAGTAAACTTCAACTTTTCATTCCTATAAATTTTCTTCATTTTGTTGTACATACTTGAGAAAAATCAAAATTGGTTACATTTTAAATGAAGTTTTATTAACACCCAAAGCAAATAATGATTGAAATAAACCCTACAATTGTTAATTCATTATGCTTATTAATATGCCAATGTTTACTTCCAAGCAGAACACAAAATTCATTTTTATGTGAAAAATTATTTTTTTATTTTATTTTTTTAATTTATTTATCTATAAATTTCATATCATTGCAATCCCAGGGATTTACACCCCCCCCCTCCCTTTCCATCGCCCCCCCCTTTCCCTCCTGCCCATAGTTGTGTGCTTAAGTTTAGTGCTTAGCTTGTTTTATCTTTCCTCATGGTTTTTGTTTACTTTTTTTCATTATGTCCCATATATTAGTGAAACCATTTGACTTCTGTCTTTCTCTTTTTGACTTGCTTCTGCTATTATGATTCCATCTAAATACATCCATGTTGTCATGAAGTCATCAAATTTGTCATTCTTAATTGATGAGTAATATGCAATCGTGTATATATATCACATTTTTTTTTATCCAGTCATCTGTTTTGGGGCACTTAGGTTGCTTCCATGTCCTTGCAATTATAAATTGTGCTTCGGTAAACATCCGAGCACAGGTGTCCCTTTGTACCCACATTGAGGTCTCTTTTGAATAGATTCCCAAGAGAGCAATTGCTGGGTCAAATGGTAGTTCCATTTTCATTAATTTGAGGGTTCTCCACACAGCTTTCCATAGAGGTTGGACCAGTTTACATTCCCACCAGCAGTGTAAGAGTAGAACACAAAATTCATCATGCACACATAATATCAGTGTTTTCCAAAACCATCATCTCAATCTGTGGTTCTACTCAGTACCTTGTTGTTCAGTTCTTCCTGTTCATTTCTCTTTTGGTTTAGATTTTAAGGTTTCTTGTAATATTTCTTGAGTGGGGGTTTAGAGCAGCAAATTACACAATCATCATCTCTATCCTGTCTTCACTGCCAACATTCAAATAATCTCGTTGCCTCAACTGTATCTCTGTGCTTCCAATGCATGATTTTCCACATTACATGTATTTATTCAACTTCTACACCCTCTGCTACAATTTTTTTAATGATCACAGTATTTCTTGACTTTCAGAGTCCCACCTGCCAGCAGGCAGCCACCCCACGGCTGTCTGGACGCCCGGGTCCCTGGTCCACTGGGGCTCCCTTGCCAGTGGGGAGCAAAGGGGGTCAAGGTTCCTGGGTAAGCCCCCTAAGTCAGATGAGCCCCGGAGGGGGGATGGGGTAGGGGAAGTGGACCCACCCACCAGCGGATGGCTGCTTCACAGGGTAGTCATCTGCAGCTCGGATTAGCCAAGCCATGTTGTCCTCTGCTCCTAGCCCAAGGGGAGCATAGGAGGGTGCAGGGTCAGCCGTCCAGTCCCACACCCATGCAGGGAGGCACCAGTGCATGGGCAAGCGAGGGGTGGGGGGAGCGGAGCCCCTTCCATTTCGCTCTTACTCCAGCTAAACTTCAGAGGATCAAGAACATGTGCAACACAAACCCCAACATAGAACGGGCAATGGACCATGCAAAAATCCAGTCCACAAGCCTGAGATGGACACAGCAAATGGACAACCGAGAGAACCAGTGCATGTAGAGACACGATGTCACCATGTGCACTTATGCGCTCACTGGGCCAAGAAGACCTGAGACTTTTTGGAGATGCCTTCAAGTATAGCAACACATCCTCTCCACACTACAGGAGAGGAGAGGATGACCAAAGATGAGGTGATCGGCCCCATATCAAAACTGCAAACTGAGGCAGAGGAGATGATCTTCAAAGTCCATTCACTGATGCCTGTTTTCACAGAGAAACTTCTTGACCAACACTGGCTGGGGGCGAGACCCCCTAAATCTGATACCAGAGCCATAAGGAAAAGCAGCAAAGTAGAGGAGATGGGATTGGAGAAGATGGCCTGCAGTATGAAAACATGGACATATCACAAATGAATGCAGATTGGCCATCCAGTGAAAGGACACTGCCAGAAAAAAGAGACTAATGAACTTAGCACAACTAGTAAACAACAAAGAGTGGGGTTTGAGAGAATGGAAGGGGCACCAGAGGGAGGAGGGAGAGGGAGGTATCCCAAAAAAACACAGAGGTTATGATCTAAAGAACAAAATAAATTTAAAAAAAAAAAGTATTTCTTGACTTTCATCCTTTTGTCTTAGTCTTTCTCAAACAATAGCCTGGGTCTAGAAATCAAAATGTGAAAAATGAGCAGTAGAACAGCAATGAATTTTAAATGAATAGAAAGAGTATTAGTCAGCAATGAGAATGATGCTGGAGTTGAGGAATCACTACTAATTGTGCAATTCTAATGTAGTTAAATATTCTACTTTTCAGTTCTTGCTCAATAAAATGGGGGTAAGAAATGGACACTATGATACCTCTCTGCACCAAAAGGTGTTGATGAAATTCAAGGTAGGCATTTTATGAAACGGAAATACCCTAATAATTCTAGGTATCCTATTCAAATGATTTGATTTGCAAACCTAATTTTTGAAGTTTCGAAGTACATAGCCCTGTGTGTATATTTACTTATGCATAAATTTTACGTGTATAATTTGTTTGCACTATAAACATAAAATTAAAAGAATCTGCTAAAATTAAAGACATATTAAATAGCTTTACTATTTTATTAAAAGTATAAAAAACCTTTTTACCTTTATTAATAATGTTTTTAATAGTGACTAAGCTTTATTAAAATAATTCTTAGTAACTTGACAATTCCAAGACTTGTTTTAGGTTCATTTTGTTTTTATATTTCATTGGAAGGGCTAATATAGCTGAAAAAAATTTTTCACATAAAAGCATTAGAGGCAAAAGAAGCATACTGTGAGCTATTTGTTTAAGACACTATGGCATCCACTTACCATTTAGCAAAAATTCTTATCAAAATTCTTCTGGTAAATGTCTGTCTTTCCTGATATTAAAGTTCTTTCATAAAGCAATTTCTTTTTCACTCAGTTAAATGCCATCATTACCTAACTCAAATTTTAGACAATATGCGCTAAGTTGCATAGTATTGATAGCTACTTGTCATTGAGAAAACAAGGGTCAAGAAAATTAGAAGAGATATATTTTCGAGAGGAGGGAAAAACATAATTCCTCTTTAAGATCAAGAACTCATCAATGTTGTGTCACGAGACAATGAGCAAACCTCTGGATATATAAACAATAATCAAAGTCATTCCTGTCTCATTATAAAATACTGCAAAAACATTCAATGTCCCTTAAAAGTCATGTTATAATAAAATTACCCACAACAGTATTATTTTTGTAATTCTGATCTCAATCTCAATTTCTTTCCTGTATTAACCTATTAATGATGCAATAAGTTAATTTTATGTGTGTTAACACCATTTTATTACACCTTATATTTACAGAAAAGTGACTCTATAAACAATTATTTTTATATAACCCTTCCTAAAAATTTTTGTTCTATTAGATAAGTCTTTACTGTTCTAAATATTTCTTCTCTGAAATATTTCTTTTGTAGTAACTCTCAGAAAAGTGACTTTTATAGGAATGAAATCTTAACACCTTAAACTGAAACAAAAATATATATATATATCTTCTTCCAACTTACTGTCTCCCTGCAAATTTTATTTTAATATTTTAACTCCTGTAATATTTTCTGTGCTCCTCTCAATTTTTGCTTCCAAGGAATGCATTTTACTTTGTTCCCATATTATTTCAGTCAGTTATTGTGACAGGAAAGACACCTGTTTCCCCATAATACATAACTTCTTGCCTTTTTGTTATAGAATTAAAAAAAAAAATAGAAAAAGATGGATTTCTACACATTTGCTAAGTTTAGTAAATTTGGGGGGAAATAAATGGGTTGAGTGTCAAAAGACTTAAATATTGATGAAAAAACCAACAGTGTTTGTCTTCATGTTCTGAATGGTTGGGTTAGAGTGTCCTGCACATTATGATTTTTTTTTCATGACCTAAAATCTCAAGGCACACTACATACTAATAGCAATGTTCACTTCTAAGATTAATAGAGTGAAGACGATATTTGAAATACTTTTTTGAAATGTTTAAGTCTGTCACATTTGATTGGGTACTTTTTTTTTTAATCAACAAGGTGATTGATAAAGGATAGGAGTACACCTCTATGATTATTTTGTTGGTTCACTTGCACTTGTACCTTTACTTTTTTCCACACAAAAAAATTATTTCTTTTACAGAAATCTTATGTTACTTAAAACCAATTATTTTTTTCTACCATCCTGAACTGTTTTTTTATAAATAGTTCACAAACTACCAAGACTACTTCTTTTGGGAGAAAAGGAATGAAGAAAGGAGAATTTTGACCAAGTATCTGGTATTTCCAGGGCTTAATGAGGGCTCAGAGAAAAAAAAAAAAGAAAAGAAAAAAGGGACAGATACTGGTATACATGAAGGAGCTCACATTATGTAGGGTCTCTATAATATAGGTAAACAAGCAAGAAGCATCTTTTCAAAAACAATTAAAGGTAGTTGTTAATGCCAAGATAAGTTATTGACTTGATAACAGGCACTTTCTGGGCTCATTCCCCTGGTATCAAAAACTAGAAATGGTGCTGCTCAAAATCCAAATAAAGAAGGAAAATGTATCAATGGTCAATATGCATAAACTGAGCGCCATGACAATCAAAGAGAAAGAGGGAGCTGGGTGCATTAAGAAAGCCTTGAACTACAGAAAGGAAAAGAATTCCAACCTGATATGAAACTTGGGCAACTGAGTAGATGGGTGTATCTTTTCCTCCTAGAATAACAAACACTCAGCAATATAATAGGTTCCATTATCAGTAAAAGGGAAACCACTGAAGAGACCAAAATAACCAGGCTTTTTCTAAGTAGACTGCACTAAGAACAGAGCTAAAAAGCATTTTCAGGGTAGTATCAAAAGGGCTTTTTGAGAGTTAATGTGGACTTCTCAATCTCAGCATCACTGCATTTGATAATTCTTTGGTGTGGGGACTTAACGTATGTATTACAGGAGGTTTAACAACAACCTTGGCGTCTACCTCCTAGAAGGCAAAAGCACCCCACCAAGTATAAGATCAAAAAATATCTGCAATACTGCAGAGGCGAGTATGTGTGTGCAAAGCCACTCCTGTCAGTGGACGGACAGAAACAACGAACAGCTACTTTCTTGATAACAAGTACTCTCACACCACTACATCACCTAAACCAGGAAACAGAAGAAACAGCAGGATTTGCAGGGAAAATGACAATTTCAAATTTCACTATGTCCAATAGTGTGGAGTACCAAGAAGAGACATCCAAAAGGCAACTAGATATATGAGCCTGAAACCAAGGAAAGAGATCTTAACTAAAAAAACAGACTGAAAAAAACATTAGCTGTATTAACACCTCTGTAAAAGGCTTTTGTAAATCTTAGCCAAAATAAAATCCTCTTAAGAGATGATGATTATTTACCCTACATAAGCTCTAACTAGTGCCTAAATTAAACAAGAACCCCTTGATGGATTTATTCTACTGCAGGGTAATGTACTCAGGCACAATTTTACCTTCATCTGGACCAACCTGCCATATGTTAAAGTCTTCAGAATAAACTCTCACATATCTTTACTAATTGATATGCTGCAATAATTTTCCCATTTGGCATATGCTCCCTCTTTTGACTTTTTGTTCCCAAGTTCACTGTCCCACATTCTATCTGTCTGAATAGATATATGTTCTCTTCTGCTGCAGATACATAATTAGTAAAAGCAGATGCAACTCTCAACAGTAAGAACTACTACATGCAAGTAAGTTTTTCCAAAATTACCATTAAAAAAAATTTGTACTAGATGGCTCAGAGATGTCAAAGAGATATTCTTACTACAACAGAACCTCTAACAGTTTTGAATACACCTTAGTTCAAAAGCACATATTCCCAATTGTCTGTTTTTTTGGAAAAATTTACTTACATCCAATTTTCCAAGAAATTAGATACACTTTTACATCTGCATAAGCTCACTTGCTAGAAATATATATTTAACATGTTTTATAAAATATTATATTTCATGTAAAAATATCAGTGAAAAAATAATTTTTCTAATTTAAGACATAATCTTGTTAATAAAATAAAGATAAATCTGAATAGGAATGTTATACATATATTTAGACTGATTTCCTGCATGAAACCTTTTACTGCGTACTTTTTAATTTTTTTAACTAGTTTAAAAGTTTTTTAGCAAATAAGTGGGGGATTTATTATAATAGCCATCTAATATATTCATCAATTTAATATAATATAATTTAAGAAGAAAACAATTTTCTTCTGTAGCTTATCTCTATTGTTGCATCATACCAGCACAGCGGTCAATAATCAGGTATAAATAAGGACAGGTATAAATAAAAGATGCTAATACTTCCTTTTATAGATAAAATACTAAAGGAAGAACACAAATCCATATACACCTCAAAGAGAAAATTAAGTTTAGCATTTTTCTGACCACGAATTAAATATTCAGTAAAGAGGTATTTAGGAGTCACTATTGTTTACATAATCCTTATTAAAAACAAAGGACAGCCTGTCCAGTTGTGGGCCATGGCAGCCTGGGGGAGACTCAGGACCACCTGGGCTCCTTTCCGACAAGGCAACAGGGTCCTCTTGGCCTTGCCCTGGCACAGGTATGGGGGGAGGGGAAGACACCGCCTTTGTTTTACTCATTCTCCAGCCAGTCTTCAACAGAAATAAGAAGAGTACAAATAATTCATCTACTGACACAGAATGGGTGACTGAACAGATTATATCAACTGCACACACATCTCCTGGGCAGGACACAAAAAAGAAAATGGAGTGAGCCAGTGCAAACAGGACTGAGAGACGAACTAGGGTGATAACTTATCACAGAATAACAGGGACTGGGAGTCAAAAATCCCAGTTCAGAGATGCTTCTAAAAGAGCAAGGCACCCCTTCCCCATTCCATGGCAGAGGAAGGTCACAGAGACATGGCTGCAAACTGAGGGAGAGGAGATGAGTCACATCAGCTATCTGGATACCTGTTGCCATGGAGGAACTTCTCTAACCAACAATGGCTGAAAGCAAGGCCCTCTAAGCCAGAGGCCATAACTATAAGGCAAAGAAACAGCAAAACTGCACAGAGATTGGATTGGAGGTGACAGCCAGCAATGAAGAGGCACTAACAGACTCCAAATGAGGATAGGCTGGCTACCCAACACAAATACAAGACTAAAAACCTAAACACCACGCTTGCTGTATCCCAGGACACCTCCACAGAAAAGGAAGAGACCAATGGGCTAAACATAGACCAACAAATAGCAAGGAGAGAGGAGTCTGAGGTCACAGGAAGGAGAAGGAATTTCTGGGATATCATCACCCATACAAAGATGATCAGTGCTGTAAAAATTTAAAAAAATAAAAAAATTTTGGAAAAAAAAGGATATCATTACTTTAAAATATAAGTAACAGTTTCTTTTCATTGTATGTTCCTTTAGCTAAACTTCTAAAATCAGATAGGATTTTTGTTGAAGGAAATGTCTGTGACTCCCCATGGTCTTAGGTCTCATCCTCATAAAGAAAATGCAAGTGCTGTCCAATTTAATACACATTCTTCAAAGATACACCAAAAACTACAATACAGCTAGAAAAGGAAGGAAAAAAGGTAGTGAAGTGGGTTTAAAATTTTCTTACCAATATGCTGCTGTAGCACCCAAGAAGAGTTCGAAGCACGAACAGATAGCATCTTTTCCACAGGTGAAGGAAGTCTCCTCCAATTAGTAAACTCCAACGTGAAAATAAGGGTATCTTCACTGACTGTGTCAATCCTAAATAAGAGAAATGTTAACACACCATTAACACAAAATAAGTGTTTACTGTGAAATCAACCATCACATACCTGCTCTTACGATAACTTGATGAAAAGGTAGATAGAAATCTAGAGTACAGGAAATATTCATGCATCAAGTCCCATGTATATAAATAATCATTTACAAGTTCCTACAAGAAACTGAGTTAAGTGTGTAACTGTCTAATAGGTAACAAGTGCAATCCCTACTCTTGTGGACAATAAGAAGATTCCTTGCAACTCTCCAGCAATAGTGGTAAGGAAAGAGAGAGACAGCACCAATGTCAGAAGTGGATTTGCCACTATACCCTTCCAACTGGATCACCTTGCTGAGTCTGGATTGGTTATCCTTACAGATACATATCTAATAGTCCCAAAAGGATAAAATCCAAATATCGAAAGATATTCCCAAATAGAGTACAAGGGGAGATGGTTTGTTTCTGCCAGGGATATATAGCTACTCTTCTCTATGAATATTCCCCAAAATACACTCAGTCCTAAAGGATGTGCCAGAGTAAGTTGTGTCTGTAAAGACTAAACGGTGTTCAAAGCAAACAGTTCTTCATCTAATATTTGTAAATAATGTCATATTTGCTATCAAAAGAGGCTTCCACCAATTTTATAAGAACTTGAATCCTCACGGAAAGAACAATAGTCTAAGAAAAGTTCTGAATTTCTAGTACCACCACTGCTTATAAACAGGGTTCCTAAATTCTCTCAGTCCTTGTCCCTGGTCTCTAAAGTGAGAATAATACTTGACCTGTCTATTTCAAGGAACTATTAGTGAAACAGGTTATGTATACATAGACAACAGACTACATATACATATACTTCTAAAACTATGACATAATATATAATTATTTGAAGTTACCAGAACTAGTTTGGTATTTTCAATATTATATATCCAGCAGCTCTCATTAACACTGTACACATGAAATGTAGTCAAAGTTTACAGAGAATTCTATGTTCTAACAATAGTATCCATGCTGTATTCAGATATTCCTTCCTACCATCACACTGTTTGAAGAAAAATAAAATGTTAGGGTCTCAAGATAATTTCTTCAAAAATAGAAATTCATTTCAAGATCGCTTTTTTGGAGACTACTAAGCAAGAATTAAGGGGAAAAAAACAAAGAAAGGAAAGAAACTAACTGTGCTACCCTTTTCATCTCAAAGACAATTTACTTCTCATAATTCAAAGTATTCTTAAAATTACCAATTAAGAGCATGAAAATTATTTTCCAAATTCTTACTTCTCCAATATGCAAACATGTAAAAAGAGGAACTTCACTTGATCTTAGTCAAAAGGCTGAGAGACTATGTACAAAGAACAAATTAAAATGTAGTACAAACAACCTGAGCAAACATTTTCTCTGAGGAAGCTTTTGGTGATATCATAACTTAGAAAATAAGAGTAAGTGAAATGATGAAAAAAGGACTCAAAGGCAAACAATCTCCTTGACTTTCCAGGAGCTTCACATGAAAGGTTATTTGGTTCTAGTCCTTTATTTCTTTCTAAATGGTTTCATTTTTCTCCTGTAAATCTTACTATGACCAAAGACAAAGTCATTTTTATGTAGTTATCTAAATATACACACAAGAAATAAATCTGTTTACACAATTCCAGCTAATATAATGGTGAGGTTATTTTACCAATGCTGATAATGCCACTAAAAATGTATTGCTGCTGTACTACATTGGTCATTACATTGTACAAAGCAGTTGTACAATCATAAAGAAGTGACAGTTAATCAACTAAATGTAGAGATGACATTTACTTTCTATTATTCGCCTATTACATTGGGGGTGAAGGCAGTCTTGCATTTAAAGTTGAAAAAATATTTCAACTTTGTAGATTAAATTATGACAGGCAATTATTCAGCCAGATACATTTTTAAAACTGGTAAAGACAAGCAATACCTAGGAAAGACATTTATAATTTACATGACAAAGATTAAGCAACAAACTTAGATGTGATATAAATAAGATACAAGCAAAATCCACTATAATAACATATTAGAATTTTTATGGGAAAATTATTCTTAAAACAGCTCTGTGAATGTAAATTTGATCAAAGAAAGCAAAACATTTATCATACTCAGCATAAATACTGGTTTTATCCATTCAATAAAAGATTGGTGAACAAAAATTTGACCGTGTTAGGCATTTTCAGTCCTAAAGTGAAAGTTTCCAACGTATTTTTTTAATGAATATAAAGTGACTAATGTTACTCTTTCAGAAATTGACTTTCTCAGTTCAGATAGCTCAAAGTTTACAATTTATTTCAAAATTATTTATAATTTACCGGTTCTTATCTCCTATCTTAACACATCAAATAAATATAGCAAATAACTAAATATAGCAACAATTCTCAAATGGGCTATTCACATAGGGGAAGGGAAGAATCTGTATTAGGACTGGAAATAGGAGAATATATTTTACACAACTTTCTGCACAATAAAGCTAGAAGTTCCTCTTCTTCCACCAGTCTATGAAGTTTACTGAGAAAGAAAGGAAGTGGTAATTTGTTTTTTTTCCCTGCAGAGGTTCTTCCTAATTTAAGAGCAGGAAGGAGCAAGAAAAAAAATTAGTAGAGATCCCCTGGATTAGGCAACTTATTAAGGTACCTGAAATCAAGCTAATTAACTATCAAATGCCTATGGATACATAACATAGTTATGTATGTTAGAGAACATAGTTCAGTAGTTAAAACATAGTTTCAGACAACATAGTTCAGTAGTTAAAAACAGAGCAGAATCACACTACACTCTTTAATCACCTCTTACCTTTTGCCAGGACTGCATCCTTACAGTCAATCTCATTGTAAACAGTCCCTCAACTCCTCCAGCCCCAACCATCATCAGAATCAAAAGACATACACCCTTCCTCCCAATAAAGGAAATTCAAGAAAGTGGGGGAAATTAAAAGTAGAACATTGATTTAAAAAGGATAAGACTCACTATGGTAGAACTTCTTACCAAGAATTGCAGAGTATATTCACTGGGTCAAATCCAGCAAGCAAGAGAGATGGTAACCATTCCTTATATTTTGTCTGTGCTTTAACTGCATGATTTATAAATTCGGACATATGGTTCCATGATGTCAACGGGCAACCTTTCTTCAAAAAGTAGCGGAATACTGAAAACTTCTCATATTTTAGACAGTATGCCAAATGAAGTTCATTTAGCTGGGCACCATATTTCAAAAGAATATTCACAATTCCAAAGAATTCACAGCTCCACCACAAAAAATAAAGAAGAGAAGTTAGACTTTTATATAAAACACACAATTTTAGTAAGAAGTAATTCCTACTATTCACAGCTGCAGAAGAATGGCAAATGTCTAGTAAGTTATAATTAGGGTAGAAAATGGGAGATAGTAATACTTTTGAATATATATATCCCTGCCAGTTTTTCATTATCACCGAAGAAAACATAGTATTCCACATTCAATTAAACATTAAACTTAAATATTCAAATTAAATAATTGGTTAAATTATCACTGATATAGAGAATTACTCAAATTGTGGTATTTTTGTACAAATAGATATCTCTACTACATAAGCTAATAAACAATGTTATCAATCACCAGGATACCATTTTCTTTAACAAAAGCCATCGGCTAATTTCTCTCTTTTAAATTTCTAGTGGAAAGAAAAACTCATATAAAAAATTTTTCTTTTTAATGAACAAAAGTTTAACTCATAGTACTTAAACAGAATGAAAGTAATAATTGTATACCTATCAAATAGGTAACTTTTAAAAAATGATCCAATACTGACAAATTCAGGCAATACTGACTGAAAATAAGTGAATTTTATTTTATTCTGAGAAAAACTAAGAGAGATATTATATATAAGACTCTGAAGAAACGATCCTGTGGGACAGGCCCAAATAACAGGCCAAAGATAAACCTATCTATAAAGTGTGAAGGAAACATGACCATATGCAATTCCCTATATAACAAACTTAATGGCTATTTATTTCATAGCAAGAACTACTCTGTGTTACAAAGAGTTGCCTTCATCCTCACAACAACTCTAAATAGTAAGTTCTATTACTACTACCTCCAATGTAATAGCAAAAACTGAACCTTAGTCATAGAGTTAGTAACTGGTAGAACTGGGATAATAATATCCAAACAAAGTTCTCCTCTGTGTATGAGTGATTTAACCACTTATTGAAATAATCAAACTGAAGGAATATCTTAAGGCCAGACTGTGTTTCTCAAGATGTATCTGATGAAATATGGAAAACAATCTCTAGAATGTAAAGAGCTTTTTTTATTCTTTATCAAGGCTTGAGAGGAAAAGTAAGTGTTCAGGACATAAACATTCATGTCCAAAGGTTTAACCAAAGGTTATCTTAGGGTCTACTGTTGCTCAATGACAGTAATAATTAAAGAAGAAGCTTAGAGATCGCTTTCCAAAGTTTGTTTTGAAAAATATTAATTCTATAGCCTGTTAAAAGATATGACACCGGATAAAGGGGTTTCTAGTTAATTAACTTTGGGAAATGCAAAGCTGAATAGATTTCATTCCTAAAGTGTATCTAAGAATCCATAAAGGTTTCAAAAGTTTGAAATCACATATGAATTTTTCTTATAACATATTTTTTTCATTCTTCAGAGGAGAATCAATCCACACTCTGCTATGTTCTGATCTTATTTTTAAGTGTTTAACTCTGCCTTAGTAATAAAACATAATGGACATATATATGTACAGAGAAAGACAACTGAAACAACTAATGTCAACAGTGCAGCCTTAGTGAAAGTAACTAAAATAACTAAGAAACCCCCAATTAGAAAAGCCAACATTTGAGGCAATACAACAAACTTCCACAGAATCTGCAAGTATCACTTCAAGCTTATTTGTGTAAGTTATATCAAAGAGGAATTTTCCTATTTGTCTGGTTATTTTTTTGTATTTAAATTAGCAAGGTAGCACTAAGATTATTAATTACATTACAAAAGAAAGGTATTTGTTACATATCCTATATGTATTTCAGTTGGATAATCAAAATAATTTCACTTGAAAAATAAATCTCCATATAGCAAAAAAGAAGAAAAACAGAACAAATATACATACTCTTTTTGGAAAGCCATACACATGGGAGAACTGAATCCAAAGACAAGACACATCTGCGCATCTGGGCTGTAGCCACACCGAAGTAACATTTCTAAGCATTCTTCATGCCCTCCAAACACTGCTGAGTACACAGGGCTCACTTTGTCAGGCCCAGTATCACAGACCCGGTTAGTAAGTGGTATTAACAAATCCAAGATTCTGCAAATACACAAGTCATGGGACGTTTAACGTTTTTGGAGGTATATAAATACAGACAACATTTCTGTAACATATATTTTGAAAGTCATCCATTATTAATTTACAGAAATCTTTCTGCATTCAGTGCACCTTCCACTGTCATTAAAATGTCACTAGCTATATAATCACTTTAAAATGTATACTTAATGCTGTTTAATATGATGTAAATGTTCTTAAATATATCTAAAGCAGAATTAAATAATGTTTCTGTAAAGGTAACATGGCCTTTCTAATTTTTCACTAATTATTTACCTTACCACCACCATCCTACTCTCCCAAATTCAAATTTTATGTTAAATATTTTAGAATCTAATAAACTATAAAACTTCTTATATTAAACATAAATTTATAAAAAGAAAATTATTTGCCCTCTTAAAGCACTAACTAATGTTTTATTACTCCATTCAGTTAGAATTTTTAAAGATGGTAAGGGACATAAAATGAATAGTATTTTCATCTTGAAGAGGTAAGGCAGTTGTTAAAAATATTCTGTTCTTACAATAAAGAAAATAAAGCCCCCAAGAACAGATAAGAGGATCAAGAAGATGTGGGGTGTTCATGTGTGTGTATATACACATACAATAGAATACTACTCATGTATCAAAACAGATAATTATGCCATGCCATTTGCAGCAATATAAATGGAATTTTAAGGTATTATCCTAAGTGAAAATAGAAAAAGATACTGATGGTTTCATGTATATATGGACTACAGAGAAACCAAACAAAGGATCAGACAAAGATAAACTTTAAAACTGATCCTTGAGGGACTCTGGGCCTTAGGGACTCTGGGTCCAGGGATCTCAGGCTGGGGAGGCCGGCCTCTGCCTCCACGTGGGCAGGGGCTGGGGGCTGAGTACCTCTGCCAGATTTGGGCTGGGGATGGGGGGGTAAGTAGGCTCTGCTGCCTTCCAGATCCAATTCTAGTCCCAGCTGGGGAGATAGCTGAAAGTCCCCTCACACCGCTCCGATCCAGGAAAGGCACCCAGCACACCTCTGCTGCAGCTTAAACTGCTGGAGGGGGTGCAGGCAGTGTATAACCCATGCCACTGGGGTCTTGGGGTCACAGGGTCATGGGATCTCGGGATCTAGGGGTCTTGGGCTAGGGAATCTGACCTCCTTTCTTGTTTGGGGAGAGGGAGATGGAGGCTGGGAAGAACCTTGGGGGTCTGGAGCTGGTAGAGAGGTTTTGTAGGCCCTACCTTCTAGGCCCAGCCTGGATCCACGTTGGGCTGGGAGGAGGGGCTGATGCCCCCTTGATAGGACTGGCCCTCTGGGGAGTTCCCAGTAGGGAATAGGGTAAATCCTGTACCACCAGGCTCCCACGTAGGCAGGGGCTATGGGCTGAGCACCTCTGCCACAGGCTTGGGGGGGGTCCCCTCCGGTTTATTCCAACCTCAATAGACCTGCACTAGAAATGAAAAATCCAGTCTCTTCAGCCACAGCTATAACGTAGAGGAGAGGAAGCAATTATCAGCCCTAGATATACTCACAACCTAGGTGGGACAAACACTGTGTTGGGCACCACTGAGAAAGAAAGGTGAAACTAGTGACCAAGGTGACCTGTCTGCCTGCATCATCCCTGGCACTGGGGAATCAAACTCTCAGTCCACAGTAATGTGCAGTGTGAAAGAGGCATCCTCCTTTACCAATCAATGAGGAAGAAAGCCACCACGATTGGCTGTGGCCTTATGGTAGAACTCCTAACAAGAGAGAGCAGAGGAGCTCGACCAACCACCTGGTGAAGTCTGCCCCAGCAGTGAACACCTCACCACAATTGTCTGGGAGTTGCATTCCCAAACCCAGAAGGCACAGAACCAGCAAAAGGCGACAGACACCAGAAACGACCCTGGAGAAACGCACCACATCTGTCTTACAAGTTCCCGATGTGCTCGGCCTGACTATTTGCCTCGGCTACTCCTGGAGAGCGGAACAGCCTCGTCGTCTGTTGCTGTCCAGGAGAGGAGTGTAAGTTCAGATCCATGGGGAAAAAAGGACATAGTTTGAAAAAAAAAAAAAAAGAGAAAAGTCCCATGGGCCAAACACAGACTAACAGCTTGCAGAGAGAGGAGTTGGAGTGACCAGAGAGGAGGGAAGAGGGGAGGGGGAGAAAAATAAGGGGTACAATACAACCATGCAAACATGAACAATATTCTATGATAATCACACACACAAAAATTAAAATCAAGCTCTTATCAATAAAACACTGGTTTAGATATTAAGTGATATAAATAAAACATTTTTTTAACTGCAACAAAAAAATACATAAATAAAACTGATCCTTAAAAGATCCTCCCAAGAGGGGAGGATAAGATGGAAGATGAATGAAAGGTGAGAAAATAGTGGGGAAAGAGAGCACAGCTGATTATATTTGGTGGTGGGGAAAATACGTTGACTACAATGAGGGCAGATAAACCATGCTGTGAAGAAACTAATGAGGTAAAATAACATCATTTTTAAGAAATAACAAAATAAAAATTCTATTCTCTGAAGACCTTTACCACTTTAAACATGAGACAGATTTATTAAAAAAATTAGCTGCTAAGTAAAAAAGTTCTAAAGAGAATCATTAAAAATAACTCCTTACATAATTTGTAAACTTAATTCCTGCTATCAGCTGGCTAGAAAGGCCTGGTCTGCCCTTACAAAATTAAAAACAAAACTATAATAATAATGTAAGTTAGGAAACCCCTTTATCTCTGGGAAAAGAGATACTCCTAAGTACCTCTGAAATTTATTCTTTATGTTAGTTGGCCTCATGTATGGTAGGTCTAGCAAAAAATTTAAGGATAACTTATATATGAAGTGGTTAATTTAGAAATAGGCAATGGAAGGACTCATCAGAGACAAACCTAACTTTCAAAATTAAGAAAAACTAAGGACAAGAAGGTTTTGCTATCCATTTAGAGCTCAGTGTAACCACAGCTAAGATTTGCTTATATAAACAATCAAGAACTAAAAAACTATATCAAAGTTTAAGTATTTTGTTAAAATACGTATTTTGTTAAAATATGCCTCTTAAATTTCAATAAATGTTTTTAGTTTTTTTTAACTATTTGAAAAATTACAATCAAATACACACAAATATGCTGGCAATTATCTTTAATGAAACAGCAATAAAACACCATGCCACCTAGTGGCATAATGACAAACTGCAGAGTGTTTTCCTAATCTCACTTTGTATATGAAATAATGTTAATAATGCTATGAAATTATTATTGTGGTATCATGTCTCTTAATAGTTAAAACATATTTTAAAAACGATTCAGTCAGTGACAATTCATGTTAAGGTAGGATGCCGCAGTCTCACAGGCAAAGCAAGGTTATCAGCTTCTAAGGTTTCTGGAATGACCAATTTCAAGGAGTTTAATCTGTCTTTAAATCAGTGTCCATTTCTGTCTCAGTCATTGTCTCTGTCTGTCTCTGTCTCTGTTTCTGTCTCTCTCCAGAAAATACTAAAAATTTTATGGAAAGTTTTGACTAAAGAAGAAGAGGAACAGAAACAGGGAGAAGTACCATGGTCAGGCTTATGATTTGATAAAGTTCAGTCAAATGATTCAACATGGGGAGGACTACCCAGTCCACACAAAAGATAGACTCAATTCCAACAAGGATCATAAACTCAAAAACTTTCTGAAATTAGGGAAGTAACATAAATTAGCTGAATAAACTCATCAGATTACAATCTAAAGATACTGAGGATAAACTGGAGAGGAGTGGGAGAGTTATGGCCATAATCTGTCAAATCTGAGGAAGACAACACTCTGAGAAAGCCCACTAATTTATCCTGCCATAGACACAATGCCTCACAGTAGGAAGGTGCAAGACTAAAAAGAGCCAGGGATGGCATGAGCGGATAGTGCGGATAGTGAGAGAGTACCAAGAGAAGGAGTGATATGAGCAGTAGACCTAGTCACCACGCAGAATGATAAAGAAGGAAATGCCAAGGATTTTGCCTGGAGGTGAAAGGTCTAACCCAGATTTTTCCTTAGTCTACCTTTCAATTATGCGACCATTTTTATTTTCTGTTTTTAACACTTACTTTGTATGGCCCATCTGTGCAGCTGCATGAATCGGTAACTGCCAGTTGTCTTCATTACAGTAAAGATTAGGATCTGCCCCACTGGACAGCAAAAGCTCTACACATTCAGTGTGACCCTCTTGAGCAGCAATGAACAAGGGGGTAGCTTTGTCCAAGGCTTGACAATTGACATTTGCACCTAATACAAAATAAAACATTTAACAAGTAATCCTCATTTATGCAAAATACATATATATATACTTAAGATATATAACTTAAAAATATATATATACTTAACATACATATATACTTAACATAAATTTCAAAGTAGCTGCCATAAAAGGGTTTCACAGCACAGGATTTCCCCACCAGTGGGTATTGTTGTGTAACCAATGGTCTTTTTAGTATCAATTAAATTATTTTTGCTTTCATACTAGTGAGAAAACAAGTGATGAATATTTCATACTTCATTTTTAAGCTAAAACAAAAATCTTATTCAATGAAGGACTCATTTCACTTCAATTCCTCCTCAGCAAGCACTATATGAGTCCAAAAAGTAATTTTCTAAAAACAAAAAATGTAAACGATCAAAAACATGGAACACATACCATTTCTTATCTGAAAAAATAAGAAAAAAACCTAAATTATAAAACTTTACTTATGCCACTAAATGAGTCAGACTAAGATTTATAAAAACAACTTCAGGTAGATATGACATGCTTAAGAGCTCTGGTTTAAAACTGATATTAAGGATACTCTCTATTACATGGCTTTTCTTAATAACTACTCCATAATAGAGCCTACAATAAAAAAGGAAATGTCTATTCAAATGGGTTTCTGGGTTGATTTTTTAAAAGCCTAAATCTACCCACATTTAGACAGCAATATATAAAGATGTGAAAAAGTTAAAAATAACATCAAATTTTGTAATGGTACCAAAAACAGCAAATTTCCATAAAACATTTCATTGACAGGTAATACATTAAATATGATAAGTATGGTGTTATTTACATGAGTATGAAAGAACTGTTAAGTATCTGAAACATCCCAGTGGAAATCATTAGGAGGAAAAAGATTCTTTTATTGAAAAAGACATTCCATAAATGTATATTGGATAAACAAAGACCCAAGATGGGTCAACACTATGCAAAACACAATGATTAAAGTTTATGGTATCTTCAAAAAATTTAAGTTAAAATCAACATGTGTACATAAGCAGCATCTTCTTGATTTATTCAAAGTAGATGCTTCACCTAGTATTGATCTCAGAAGAGATTAAGAAAGAAATCTACTTAACTTTCTTCTTTAAGCAATGTTTAATTCTGACAATTTCAAAATATCAAAAAGAATTAGAACCCAAAAGTATCAGAAACAAACCAATCTCTCTAAGATTATATATAGAAAAGTTGGTAAGATGAAAGATAATTCACATTAAGAAAAGTCATCTTAAAAAAAAAAAAAAAAAGAAAGCCATCTTAAGGAGGCAAAAACATAGTTTTATTATAAACAAAGTACACACCTTTCAACTTCCTATTCATAAATATTTACAGAAAAGAAAGGGAAAAACAAAACAACTAAACAAGACAAAATAGATGCTTAGCGGTCCAGGAGACCAGTTGGTCATAAAAAGAGTAAAGTACAGTTTAACCTGCTTTATTCTAAATATTAACTTATGCAACTGGACACAATAAAAAGAATCAGGACCAATGTTACTTCAACTATATACTTAAAAAAAAAAATAGGACTGTATTCAGCAATGTGGAATAAGGAAGACAAGAAGTCAGAAGATCTGGGTCCAAAACTGCAGCTTGTGAGGAAATACTTTCTAGATCTCCCAAAAGGCAAAGAAACACTCAGGTCCTGAATTTTAATCAAAAACATACATATTTGAAGAAATTATTTTGGAGCTTACTCTCAACTCTAAGATTAATAAACTTAACAATACCTTAACTTGGCAATTCATGTTTTGCTTCTTACTTCAACTTGAATATTTAAAGATTTACATGAAAAAGCAGAAACAAGAAACTATATGCCCTCCTAAGTAAACAAACTTTGCTTTGTATGTTTGCATACAATTTGTTAAAAGCCTAAGTAACACAGACGATACCTAAAATGTCTAGCTATGGGTGGGGGAATTCTGCCTGTTAGCAAGTATAGCAGTATCTCCTCCTTTCTGTCCTTGACTATTGACTAGTCATGCTTTATAAAATGAATAGCATAAGCACAGAAAGCATATTCAGAGAAATTTAAAAATGATTATATAATTATTGCTAGTCACTGAAATCCAGAATAAGAATACCATGGCAACATTATCGTCTCTGGCAATATTGGCTGTGTATTGGTTGTCATGGAGAAATAAATGTTTTCCAGATTTATGTTGCTATTAACATAATAAAGTTAACATTCATTGAAATAAACCCATTTAAATAACCACACAATTGATTAATATGGTTAAAGACTTAATGTATAAAATAACTGCCTAATAAATTAGTTAAACCTAAAATAGAAAGTTGGAACTGCTCAGGCTCCTACTAAAAACAACAGTCCCATCACTCAACTTGTCAATGAAACTGCTTTAGTGATAGATCATTATATTCCCAGATAAATTAGTAACTGGACATTGTATTATGATGGCAACAGTCATTGAGTAAGCATATAAATCAATTTACGTACACTCTTATTTGTCCCTAACATAAAATCATAAATTTCACACCTTAATTTATATTTACTCAAGAATAATTCTTCTTTTGAAGATACGAAGTCAAAACACAACAGTGAAATAGCTAATGGTTTCATCTTACCTGATGAAATAAGTATGTTCAAACTTTCTAGCTTGCCATACTCAGCAGCCACAAATAAAGGTGTGATTCCAAAGTCATCCTGGCATTCTTTATTGGTTCCTTTTTTAAGAAGCAACTTTATGATCTCAGCATTTTCCTAAAGCACAGATTCATAACTTAAATAAGAGAAAACAAAAAAATAGAAGGTATCTCTTTTCTTATTGTTAAGGACTTTTTTTTAAATCCTTACTAAAAAAAAAAAAAAAAACTGTCTTTGTAAATATATTTTAGGATGGGAAAGAAATGTTAATAATCAAAGTATTCGCGACCTTTAGTGAGTCCATTAAACATATATAAAAAATTATAATCCTTTAAAAAATTCTGCAAAATGGGGGTGAGGGAAGGTTACTGCAAAATTAGCTTGTTAACCCAAGAACTAAAGTGTTATCCAATTTTTCAATATACTTCTTTAAAATAAGTCATTGCTCATCATCAACTCATATACCAAATATTCTGACGGCCTCTTAACAATGCTATCAACATTTGAAAAACTAAGATAATCTCTGCAGTCCAAAGCTGCTAAAACTACTAGAGTAGTTGGCTTATTCAGAATGATCATTAGCATTTAGACTGCCTTTTCTGTACTGCACTAAACATCATAAATCACATGCAAGTAGGAAGCAAAAACTGTATAGAACTGTCATTTTAAAAGGGCAAAACACACAATTTACATGGAGATGAAACAATAAATTCGGAGGTTACCTGAAAAGCAGCCTGGTGCAAGGCATTCCATCCACACATAGAATGGGATCCATTAACATTTGCTCCACGTCGAAGCAGCAGCCTTAGTACATCTATCTGTCCGTTTTCAACAGCTGCAATACAGCAGTCAAAAAAATGATTGTCAGTAAAAAGGCATGTTTATACGACTGGACACTTTGGTGATGTTTTCATCACTTATTCACCACAGAACTCACAGAACTTACCAACAAATCAAAACACATATTCCTTATGCAATGTCAAAACATTTATCACAACTGTCTTAGTCCAAGTCAGTTAACATACACATACTTCATGTACAAAACAAAATTATTTTCAATTCTATTTTAAAAGATTCAGAGAAAATGGAAGAAATAGGCAAACATTTATTCTCTCTGATAATGGAGAGAGCATTTTTCTATTTTGTTTAAAACACAGTTGTGAGTAGGGTGGGATAAAAGTTCAGAAGACACAGCAGCAATCTGGACAGCTTCAAGAGAGTTGAAAGATTTGCTATCATCACCACTTCATCACAAATAACTGTAACAAGTAACTGTATCACAAATAACAGTAACAAGTCACTGACAAACTGAAAGAGTAATATTATAAGTGCTGTATCTTAGATTTTTTTTACTACCATAAACAATAATTATTAAAATGTTCCCGTATCAACCAATGAAATTATAGTAAAATCTCACTTATTTGAATTAAAAGAGGATACCAGGTAAGCTGGTATGCTGCTAAAGAAATCTCTATTAACTGTAGTATGAAAACAAGTAACACCCAACTTGTTGCTAAAATACATCCTCTGAAACAATATTTTGCAAGACTACAGAAACTAAAGGGCCATGATTTTTTTACTAATTTCACCCAATTATTCTCTCCTTCACATATTCAACAATATTTGCACAAGATATGTCATTAATATAAAACATATGAAACAGTTTACAAACCTTAATTAGTGAGGATGAACCTAGGTATAATGATATTAAATTGATATAATAAAAAGATAGAGCTAAACTTTCCAGAATGTCATCTGGCAAAAAACTTTGCTATGAAGCTGGCAGTAATTGGGGAAGAGTTTAAGCAAAGTTAATTTAAAAAAAAATGCCAAAATTGAATTAGATAGTACTAAGAAAATAAGTATACACATATATATACATCATTAGTAAAATATGGTTCATTAGCAAATATGAATATTGTAGGTAGAAGGCTATTATGACTTCTTAGTATTGTAAGTTTGGGGAAATGTGAATATAAGAGTGAAAAGTGTATAAGAAGGTCTACCTTCATGTGCTTGGTAAGGAGCTTTGAAAAGCAAACACAATTTTTTTTCACTTCATTTCAAACATACATTCTCTATCTTCTACTATACTAGGGGGCAGGAAGTGAGAACTAACAACTCTCAATCAAAAATCAGACACTAGATACATTAATGAAGGACTATACTTGAAAATGTTAATAAAAAATAATAGGAAGATAAAAAGTCTTAAAAGTATAAACATGAAATAATACATATACTTATTATTGAATGTGTGAATGTGAACAATATGCCATTGATATCCTATAACTTTGCATACTGATTTCATATCAAAGTCTCTTTCTCACTGTAAGAATTGTCAGAAGTAAGAATTCTTTTATCATGGAAGGTTTCAGAAAGGTAACCACCATGGTTGAGATAGTACCACTGTAGTAGAAGTTTAACATAGTTTATCTTATTTCCAAGTTAACATTCAAGGGCATTTTACCAAGGGAAAGAACAACAGTTTTTCAAGCTAAGCAATTTTTCTATAATCAATCTAAAGCTAATCTAATTTTGGGTGAAAGACTGAGAGAAAAGGAAGAAAATCTGTTTCATATACAATTCATAATTCATTATCAGTGATTGCTGGCAAAAATCATTCTGTAACCAGACCCTAAGTTGAAGATTATCATTTTGTCAGCAGTGATGTATGAAGCAGAGTAAAGATAAGTTTGTTTTTCATGAGTTAGGTTGACCTTATAATAATGAAAGTAGAGAAAAATTTGTTTTGATCATTAAATATACCATAGAAGTCAGAGAGAAAAATTGTTTCCACTTGTAATATCATAAACATATTAAGATATCTGATTTCTCCATCTCTAGTGAAAACATTTTTTAATGGTAAAAAAGTGAGACCAAACATGAGCAGATGAGAGCATTTTTATAGCTCTTACTAGTTATTTCAAAATAAGTAAATTTAAGAAACAATAGCTTAGAAAATTATATTTTGAGTTTATAACCACAATCAAGGCCTCTCCACTGATGAAGCAGATTAAGGAGGAAACCATACCATAAAAATGGATATTAAACTTCTAAAAATATTTACTGGGAAAAAAAAAAAAAAACCACCCAGACTCAAGATTCCTGCTTATTGGGTCCTTTATCCAATAAAAAGTATATTCCTTGAAAAAAGAATGTATCTCATCTCTCTTGTATGCCCAGCACAAATCACAAACAAAAGACAGGCAATAATCACTAACTTCTAACGTGGTAAATGAAAAAACACAAAAACTTTCTATTCTTAAGAATATATTCCTTTCTCAGGAACGTACCTCAATATAATAAAAGCTATATATGACAAACCCACAGCAAATATCATCCTCAATAGGGAAAAACTGAAATTATTTCAATTAAGGTCTGAAACCAGGCAAGGATGCCCACACTCTTCCACTCCTTTTCAATATAGTTCTGGAAGTCCTAGCTAGGGCAATACGATAAGAGAAAGACATAAATGAAATTCAAATAGGGAAAGAAGATATAAAGCTATCATTATACACAGGTGATATGATACTCTATGTAGAGAACCCAAAAAGCTGACAGAAAAGTTAATTGAAATAATAAATCAATTCAGTAAGGTAGCTGGATACAAAATCAACACACAAAAATCAATAGCATTTATATATGCAAAGAATCAGAAGAAGAAATTTAAAAAAAAATTCCTTTTACCATTGCACCAAAGAAAATTAAATAATTGGGAATAAACCTAACAAAAGAAGTAAAAGACTTATACAAAGAAAACTATAAAACATTCTTAAAAGAAATAGAAGATGATGTTCAAAAACGGAAAGACATTCCCTGTTCATAGATTAGAAGCATCATTATCAAAATGACCATATTACCAAAGGCAATACAGATTCAATGCAATTCCAATAAAGATGCCAGTGACATCTTTTAAAGAGATAGAACAAAAATTACTGAAATTCATATGGAACAACAAAAGACCCTGAATAGTCAGAATCCTCTTGACAAACAGAAGAGAGAATGGAGGTATTGCTATTCCACACTTCAAACTATGCTACAAAGCCACAATACTTCCACACTGAGATACCATCTTACACCAGTAAGAATGGCCCATATAAATAAAACGGACAAGTGCTGGCGCGGATGTAGAGGAAAAGGAACTCTCTTACACTGCTGGTAAGTCCAGCCACTATGGAAGACTGTGCAGAGGACCCTCAAACAATTGAAACAATTGAAAGTGGAACTACCATTCAATCCAGCAATCTCACTACTGGAAATCTACCCAGAGGACATGAAAACGTTAATTCCAAAGGAATCTACACACATGTTTACTGCAGCCCTGTTTACAATTGCCAAGATTTGGAAACAAACCACATGCTCCAAAACTGACGATTGGCTGAAAAAAATGTGGTATATGTACATGATGGAATACTATGCATCAATCAAGGAAAACAAACATGTCATTTGCAGCAACACGGATGGAACTAGAGGGACTCATATTAGCATAAATAAGCCAAAAAGAAAAAGAGAAAAACAGGATGGTCTCACTTATATGATAGATAAAGGTAAAAACTAACAAACGAATAAGAAAAATTAGAAACAACCAATGGGACTGAACAATGGAGAGACAGAGGAGGAGGGGGAAGAAAGCGGGGGAGGCAAAGGGCACAAAAGAGCAGGGTGGTTAAACAGGTGTTAGGGAAGTGGAAGAGTCCCAGAATACACAATAATATAATATAAATACAAATACACATATATATGCAAATTTTTAATTAAATTAAATTTTTTTAAAAAATAGCCATCACAGAGACAGTTGACATTCTCTGTGGATATCTTTTCTATCTTATTCCCCATTATACATTCCCAGAAATAATAATCAGTACACTGGATTTGATGTTTGTCATTCCTATGGTATCTGAAACTTTTAAATCACACATCAGTAAATAATACATTATTTTTCCAAGGTTTGTAACTTTGTAATTATGGTATTGCAATATGTATACCTATCTGTAACTTGTTTTTGTCCCACAAAAAAATTTTTTTTAAAAAAAGAATTAAAAACAAAGGAAAAAACATAGTTTTCTAATATAAAAATGAAACAAAATGTTTTCCAACCAAAAAAAAAAAAAAAAAGAATATATTCCATTTTCAAAGTGAATAGGCTTCACCTAAAATAACTGAGTGAAAAAGACTGAAGGAAAATCAACTGTGCATTAGGAACCTACTGAATAACATTGAACATCCCAATCATAACTGTAACTAGAATCCCAGGAGGAGAAAAGAGTAATGAGGTAGAGAATACATATTTCAAGAGACTATGGCTGAAATTATGCAAAATTTTATTTTAAAAACAAAATAAAAGCCACTGTAACCTACAGATCCCAGATAATCAGCAAACTATAGTACTTTGGAAAAAATTACTATACTCTCCATGACCTCCTATACTATGTACATTAAGGATGTCTGCAAACATTCCTGACAGTTCTGTAGGAAAATTTCAACAAATACAATGGGGGCTGCAAAAATTAAATTAACTTAAGAGTTATAGTAGTTCATTTTTTTTTCAGGGCTCCTATTTGTACCTAAAATGAAACCTTACATCTGACCATATCCTCTAAGACTGCAAAAATAAATTAATGCAACCACTCAAAAGTGCCAGAAACTGTAAGCACAAGCTACAGCTTATTAGACCTAAAATATTTGCCTTCATGAAACTTCCATTCTAGTGGGAGAGACAGAAAAAAGACAGACAAAGGATAAATAAAATAGGTTAAGACAGAAAACTATGAACAAATAACTGGGTTAATAGACAATAACACTGAATGAGAATGCTACTTTAGAACATGGGACAGGGGCCAGGAGCAGTGGCACACGCCTTTAATCCTAGCCTAGGAAGGGAGGCCGAAACTAGGAATCACTTGAGTCCAAGGGTTTGAGCCCTGCCCAGGGCAACATAGCGAGACCTAGTCTCAAAAAAATAAATGGGTGTGGTGGTGTGCACCTGTAATCCCAGCACCTGGGGGGCTGAGGCTGGGCGTCACTTGAGTCCGTGGTACCCTGGGCAACATGGGTCTGCAGTTCCCCGGGCAAAACAGCAAGACATAGTCTCAAAAAAAAAAGAACATGGGACAGAGGTCAGGTCAGTTCTCCAAAACAAACACTACTCTGAGGCACTATCTTCAGTCATACACGAATTTTAACAGAGTAATTTACAGTTAGTAAGTAACATTTTACTTATGTACCATTATTTTCCTGGTAATGACCTAAATTTGATATTTGCTTGGAAGTCTTAAGACTTTTGCTCTTAGTGAAGACTAAGTAAAAACTTTCAAAATCATCAAGCCCTGGCTCCTTAATATTTAAAAAATCTTTCCTTTCATTAGCCTCTATTTTCTCACATTTTTCCCCAAAATAGTGCAATACTTGCTTGCTTCTCAAAATAGTACTCATAAAAAGTCCTATAAAGAGTTTAAGGATATGACTCACAGATACAGCCAAACAATAGGGTTTCTAAGAAGCTTAAGAATGTAGTTCCTCAGAAGATGCAAAAAGCAAAAAAAAGGACTTATCTCAAAGAGCCTTTTGATTGTGGATTTTATCTAGTAAGGTGAACTCAAAAGATTCACAGAAACCCACAAAGTTTTAAAAAGAATTCTATTAACAGAAACACTTCCAGCTTGAAAGACTGAGAGTACAAAGTGAACAGAGGCCATTGGTCGCAGAAGAGGAGGCCCTGTACCCATTACCAGTGAAATCCCTTCCCACTAGCTTTGGGCAACTAACAACTTACCTTGTCTTTATGAGTTTGCTAGTCCTTGACATTTCATGTGTTTATAAATGCAATCGTACAGTATGTGGTCTTTTTTGTCTGATTTTCTTCATAGAATATAAAAGTTTTCAAAGTACATGCTGTAGAAAGTAACAATATATTGTGGTAGAGCATAACAATAATATTCCAAAGTATGGATATACCACCTTTTGTTTCTTCCTTCACCAGCAGATGGGACCATTTGGGTTGTTTCCACTTTTGACTATGATGAATAATCTACTATTCTAAATAATTCTGCAGTAGATCTATTTGTTTTATGCAAATAAATATTTCCTAGTTTGCTGAAGAAAAAAATTATAGGAGAAAAATAGTTGGGTCATGTGATAACTCCAGATTTAACTTTGTAGGAGACTGCCAGACAATGACAACTTCACCACATTTTTTTATAACATTTGTTCATCTTTGTGATTACAGTCATCATAGTCGGGTATGAGGTGATTTGTATTTCCCTCATAACTAATGATATTGGTCTTTTTGTGCTTACAAATTATTAAATTTTAATTGAACATTTATCAAATTTTAGTATAGTAACACTTTAAACCTTAAAAGCTATGTAAGAGGGATTTGATAGAAATCATCACAGAACTAAAAAAGCAGAAGAAAACAATCAGGTATTTACATGTTCTGTTGCTCTACATCATAAACACTTGACATTTTCAATCTTTTTCTTTTTAATGATTCTTGTAGGTCTATAGTATTTGCTGTTATCTTTCTTTTTTATCAGTTACTTCAACTTATATTCGGAAGTAGTTAAGATGTGAACAAATAAATAAAATTATTAGCACTTTTCATACTGAGTTCCTCTGGAATATGATCTAGTGAATGTAAATTCACTAGATTGTGGGTAAACTCACTAGATTGTGGGTAAATTCACTAGATTGTGGGTAAAATGACATTATGCTTTTAGGGGGCTGTGGCCACCAGTACTGGTGGTGCTGTATTAGAATGGCAGCCATTGTGTCCCGGTGGGTGGAGACTTGGAGAAGGTAAGTTAAGCTTTCTCTCAACGAGAGGATTAAGAGACGAAGGAGGGGAAGGAGGGAAAACACATGGAAAGGAGAGAGAAGAGAGAACTGGGAAGGAAGGTGCAGAGAGGAGCAGCAGGGAGGCTGGAGGACCCAGAGCTGCTGCTGCCATGTGGGGGGTAGCAGGGCAGGGAAGGAAGTCAAGCTGTGGGATTCCATCCCTAGCCTGAGCAAATGAGGAGCGTGAGAAAACATGTTGGAGAAACTTGTGACCTGTGTGAGCTGTCTTGGAAACGTGGTACTTGGAAACTTGGGTTTAATTTTGAAACTGCAAAGCTTGGAAGTCTTCTGGAGAACTGAAGTTTGCTGTGATGCCATTTTCAACATGAGGCATCTGAAGTGCTTGCTGTATTGCTGTATTGAGTGAGTTTTGCTGATGCCGGCCACTTTGAAGTTGGATCTGAAAGAAGCCCGAGCTGTGTCTTTTGGAGAAAATTGATGATGCCCTCCTGGTTTTCCTCCTTGGATTTGAATCTCCTGCTTTCAGAGAAGGATCGACGATGTCATCTTGGCTTTTTTTTTTTTTTTTGGCTTGGAGTAAGTGGAGCTGTGTCTTTGAAGGAGGAGAGACAGCGCCATCTTAACTTCATCCAGCTTAAGGTGGGGCAGTCACCATTTTGCGGCCGCACTTGGCTGATGCAGCCATATGCTCTTTGGACTAGAGACTGGATTGTGTGGAAAGATTACCAAAGGGGTTCCCTTGTAACCCTCAATGACTCTTGTCTGATTTATCTTTTAATAAGTAAATTTGTTTTTGCCACCCCTCTTAAAAGTTTATGTGGTCTTGCTACTTACTCCATGCATAGGCTGGGAAGAACCTGGTGTATGGTTGGCTTTAAAAGGCCAGCAGCTCCCCTTTGTAAGTTTGGTTAAGCACCCCATTTTGCCTGTTTTGTCACCCAATATCAATGCTAACTTTAAAACTGAAAATTCAAACACTGGGATTGAGGTGATGAAACAATTTGATAAGAGTTACAGCCAGTTGATGAATATATGGGTTGGTTCACTATATTTAACTCTCATGTACTTGAAATGTACCACAATGAAAGTTTTTATATTTTTCACCAGTTGATGGCCCCATATATGTATAATATAGAAGGTGCATGTCCTGACAAATTCTACCCCATCAGGAATTTATGATATCCTCAACAATCCTGTCATCTTCTGCTCTGAAATAACTTCTGATTTCAATTGTAAAAACCACCTTATGGTTATAACTAGCAAAGAAAATGTTGTCACCCAGGCCATAGGCACTATATATCTCTCAATTCTGAAAGCTCAAAATAACAAAGCAATGCCGGTTCCCTTACAGTGCTCACTGCTTAGGCAATGCATTATATCCAAGCAGCAGTGCAAAAGTTACCTGTTCCCTAAACTACAATGATGTCACAGAGTTTCCTATGATGCAGGATTGTTCACAACCACTCACAGAAAAAAAACCCACACCGTTTGTCTAAATTCAGCTTCTATTTTTATAGGGCTCAACTGAGTCCATGCAACTGGAACACCATGTTGTTTCTGTACCCTTGTCTCTCAGAACCCCTTTACCATTCAGTCACTCAAAACCTCTAACTAGATACCATTCGCTGACTCTACCTCTCAATTTGGCATCTACTAATGGGTGATACAAATGCTCAGATTCTAATACATATCTGAATTGTGGTTTAGGATCAAGTTGGTACCCTAACTCTAATGGAAAAAACATAGGCTCAAACACTACCCTGCTGTTATATACCAGTTATATACTTCCTGAACCTCATACATTCTGATAATAAGAATAATCTACTTACCAGTGGCTTTTTAATATTGATTGAACAAGTTAATTAATGTAAGAAAATATAGTAGCTGTTCATTAAGTGTTCCATCTTTCTAATCCTCTTCACCCCTTCCTAATACACAGTAGGTCAACAATGCAAATGATTTGAAAGGATTGCAAATGAGAATTCCAAAAAAACTGAGTATCTAAAATATTCCCAAATGCACAAACACTCCAAATTTTTAAAAATCTATAAAGATAAAAATCTATCTGAATATTGTCCAACTTACTCAGAAATACTATTTTTTAAGTTGCACTTTGTATACAAATTGAAAATAAATGTTTTAAAATCTAAACAGGAAAAAAGAGACAAGAAAGCAAATCAATCTATAGCAGAATAACAATACTAATTAGGACAGAAGTAAGTTTTCTAACACTTTGTATCACTGACAGCACTTACTATAGAGCCTTGAATTCTGTTCAGAATATAGATAATTACCTAATAAATTGAGAATAATGATGGAAATTCATCTGCAACTTATAACATCCCACTGGTAAAGATGGTTGGCTAAACCATTGTTCCTTTGTCCTGTTCCCTCTAGATGTGGGACCTGCCTTCATGCCTTGTCTTAATGGAAACGAGACATATGTCTTCACAGCAGAAAAGAACTATTGCTCAGCTAAGGATATAGTTAGCTACAGCTGTACTCTCCAGGTAGATCCAGTTGCCACACTTAGCCATTTAAATTAAAATGAAGATTCTATCTGCAAGAGTGGATAAGATGGTATCAGAGAAGGTTCCTTGCTTCACTCGCAGGAGGACAATATAAAGCAAACTGGAGAGGTATGGGACTCATAGGGTTCATACTTGAGACAAAGCAATATCACCTCCACTGTTCAGAGATGAACACTAACTGTGTGTGACATGAGATACTGAGGAAATTCAATTCTACACAGCAACAGGCAGGTGGCAAAAGATGACTGGAATGGTCAGGGTGGAAAACCCAGTTTAAACCCATGCTCCAGTGACAGGGAAGTTCGGGGAGAAAAGAGTAGCTTGGCATGGACCTAAATGTAGGTAAATATGTGCAAAAGTACTGGAGGATACCAGTTGGGCAGGCACACACCCATGTGCTGCCTCTCCCACCTGAATAAAGTGAAGCAATGCTGAAACATGGGTCTGGGTCAGACTGCAGAGATAAGGGTCTGGAATCCCTGAGGATTATCAATGGTATCACAGACACAAACGACCCCTGCACACCATTTTCACTAGTGACTGGGGCCCTCCCATACCCTCTAACACTCACAGACAAGGCAACTACAGGTATAGCTCTCCCTGACATACAGTGCCATCTACTGGAAAGTTTTGGACTCTAAGGGCCCTAAAATATGTAGCAATCTAGAAAGCTAAAAATGGGAAGACAGAAAAATACAACACATGGCTCCTCAAGTTCTCAGGGACTGTTTCACCACAGAGAGAACAAATCTCCAGAAACTAACCAAAGACATGGAAGGTCTTCCTATCAAATACAAAGTTCAAAACTGCCATGGTAAAGAAATTCTAAGAAACATGATACAGGAAAGTTGATCAAAGGTATACAAGAACACTCAGAAAAACAAATTTCTGAAATAAAATTAACAAAGATCAAAACTGAAGCTTTAAATAATAAAAGAGAAACAGAATGTAAAAAGTTTAACAGATGATTTAAAAAATTCTGGAGAAAGCTATGGAGGCAGAATAAACAAAATGGAAGATCAAATTAGTGACTGCAAAGATGGTAATGCATAAAGAATCCAGGTGGAAGAAAACAAATATGGTGGAAAAAAATACATACATTTTATTAAGAATTGTGAAGGGAGGGGGAACATGACAGGGGAGTTAGTCAATGAAGTAATAGAGGAAACTAAGAAAAAGAACTAAATATGTTAAGTCCACAAAGTCAAATGAACATTAGATTACCAAATGTAAAGAGACATACACCAAGACCTATATAGTGAAACTACCAAGCATTCAAGACAAAGAAAGAATTTGAAGGTAGCTATGAGGAAGAAACAAGTAAACTATTAAAATATCCTTATTAGACTTACAACTGAATTTTCTGGGGAAACCCAATAGGCAAGGAGATAATGGAATGATATGATCAAAATATTTAAAGATACAAACTGCCAGTCAGGACTACTTTGTCCTGTAAGACTCTCCTGGGGGGAGGGGGAGGGGAGAAAGAAAGGCCTCTCAAACAAAGAGAAGCTGAAGGAGTTTGTAAACACTAGACCGTCCCTCCAGGAAATACTGAAAGGAATTCACTTATTTAAGTTGAAGAGAACAACCAAAATAAACTGAACAAAGAAATACATATAACCAGGAAATGAAGGACAAAATGGTAGTAGCAGACCTTCATTTATCAATAATGAGCCTAAATGTAAAAGAACTAAACTCATCAACTCCTCACCTCCAGATAATCCATACAGAAAATAAACAAGGACATAAGAGCCTGAAACAAAGAATAAAAATCTTAGTAGACATTTATAGGGCACTGCACTCCAAGAAACGTGATTACAGATTCTTCTCAAAGACTAATCACATACTAAGAGTCACAAGTATTAACAAATTTGGGAAGACTGAAATTATACCAAGAATCTTCTCTGATCACAATGGTATCATTACAAATGAGCCACAAAAAGCAAGCAGGAAAATCTCCAGGATGTGGGGACTGAAAAATACACCATTGAGTTACCTACTGGGTTAATGAGAAAACCAAACAAGAAATTGAAAAATACTTTGAGACAAATGAAAATGACACAACTTCCCAGAAATGAAAGCACAGAGCAATACAGGCCCACCTTAAAAAACAAAAGTATGTCAAATAAAGGATTTCATCTCTCATTCTATGGAACAAAGATGAAGAAAATGAAAAGCCAGAAGAAGGAAGGAAACAATAAAAATCAGAGCAGAAATAAAAATCAAAAACGATGATCCAAAAGACTACTGAAACCAAAATCTAATTTTAAAGACTAAAATACACTGCTATAGCTAACACCACAAAATAAAAGAGGGCGATAACTCAAGTAAACAGAATAAAAAATGAAAGAAAAGTTACAACAGAAACTCAGAAGTTCCTAAGAGATTATTATGTGCATTTATATGCTAGCAAGGTGAATTTCCTAGAAGAGGTGGACAAAGTCTTAGAAAAACATAATCACCCAACACTGAATCAGGAAGAAATAGAAAGTCTGAACAGCCTTTCCTCCCTTCAGTCAAGCAGATATGGTCTGTAAGACTTCAGCTTCAACAGCAGGAAAGAAGGTTTGAAGGTAGGAATGCTGCCACTCCCACAATGGTCCTTAAACAAGAGTACTAAAGAGACTTAATATCAAAAGTCTATGATGACAATAATGACACAAAAACATCCTTTGCTACAATAATTTCTAGAAAGATATTTTTTATTTTGGGGGAAAAAGCCCATGCCTTCCCATTTCCTAAGTTAAACAAACAAACAAAAAAGCAAAAGTAATCTGTGAAAACATATCCTAGCAACAAAGGATTTTTGAAAGGAAGAAAAAACAAATCAGTCTTTTACTCACATAAAACTTCTGACCAAATCCAAATTCAATTGAGATACTGAGCCCCATAAGATTTCATGAAGGTAGAGATTCAAAACAGGCTCTCATTTGGGAGAAATATGGCAGGCCTTTACATACAAATGAATAATATATCCATGAGTGGTAAACAACAACCACTGTTTAATGAAGCATGATTAAAGAATACATTTTTAAAAGAGGAATTATGAGAAGTGTAATTATCCAACCAAATGTTCTTTTGGAAAATTGCCCACTATCACTATGTTTTCTTGAAAACTGTTATAGACAAATTTTGTACTAAAAGCAAAAATTTACTTCTATAAGCTAGAAACACACTCATTCTGAGGCTCATATTTTGACATGAGAAACATCACAGTTAGTGAGGCTGTAATGAACATTTAACCATGGGTAGTCCTCTAATTACAGCAGCAGACTGGCGATTTCAAAGAAGTTCAGGGTTTACCTACATATTCAACTTACATATCTTTTAATTGTACCCAGGTTTTCTTAAGTTCAACATGCACTCAATTGTCTATTGAGCAAGAGAATTCTCTATAATTCCCTATAATTCAACAAAAAAAATAATATTTCCATGCTATATTTAATTTGTATGAAATTTTTCCCCTTTCTTTTTCAGAAAACAAAAACAACATTCATAAGTCATTTTAGCTACTCAGTATTTCTCTGGCTCTGTGGTTACACTGACATCTGGTGGCAATGGAAAAGAACTCCACTGCACTGACAAGGAAATTTTCTAGTGTTGCTAATTTATTCTATGTGACCTCAGAGTTCATGTTTCTCCAAAGCTATACCTTGTTAAACCCAAGACAACAAAAGTCTTATAAAGTATCCTATGTCTATCAAGTGACTAGAAATCTTAAAAAATGTATATGAATGAGAAAAACCATGACCTCATAGACAAAATCATTATATCAACAATATAACAAAAAGGTGTGGTGAACATACAACCTGCATGGAGCCACTGATATGTGTCAAGGTTTCAGACAGAGAAATATAATGGTCAAGGAGATATTGGAGATAATATCCAAAACGGACATCTTTCAATCACACACAAGTCCTAAAGGATATGAAACTAAAATTCCACTATCTTATGCATTATTTATTTTGCCATGTCTCTCCAGGAGCAGAGTTAAGAGAAACATCTGACTTAATAACACACTCCCTAAATTTATATCTTCTTTTAGAACTATAAAACTGAATGAATTCTTCCACTCTCTATAATTATTCACATTTCTGAAGCAATTAAAATAGCAGGATTCTTCTTATGAGAGCCACTGCTGTAAGTATGATCTCCATAGTACAGCTTACAAAAATATTCCATCACTCTTATAAATTTTTATAATAGAAAAAGTATTTGGAGAAATTATTCTTATTCAAAGGACTTCTAAGAACATTTTTTTCCAGCTGTAATAATCAGTGATATTTATATATAATTAATTGGCCAATGGTGATAATAATTATCAAGAATTAAAAGACAATTCTGCATTAACCATGTAATGATGCAGCTTGGTAGGCACAAAGGCATCCTGTGCAGCAGTACTTGTTAGTATCATTGACAGACTGGCTGTCAACCTGCAAACTTTGGTCAACATGGTAAGAAGTTTTGACAGAATATAAATCAATTGTGGCCCTAAGCACACTACAGTTCAGCTGACAATTTTCTTAAGACTTCCTTGATGAAGGAAGCAGAGCACTAATTTACATTTTGGCTCAAGTCTTTTATAGCAACAGACTGACGCTAGTGGTACTGGTGTAGGACACCTAAGAGAGACTGTACTATCTAGGCAGGGGAGGGAGCCAGTGTGGAGCTCATCTAGATTTGTTTCCACCATAAACTAGAATATTAAATTATTAGAAAATACTGAAATCAAGTTTTGTGCAATTTCTCCTTTTCTTCGAAAGCATCCAAGTGCAATTAATCCAAAATCAGCAAAGAAAATTAAAAGTAACAATATTAATTATAAATGCTCAAATAAAAGATGACTACATGATAGGAAATGATGTAATTATTTATAAGTTTGGAAATTTAGAAAAGATCTGGAAAGGGATTAAAACAATCAAGCTGGGCATGGTGGTGCATGCCTGTAGCAACGGCTTATGGAGTTGCAGCAGGATCTGGGGATAGAGGTTCGAGTCCTACCCTGGGTAACACAGCAAAGCCTAGTCCCAAAAAATAGCTGGGTGTGGTGGCGATCCTGTAATCCCAGCTACCTGGGAACCTGAGGCTGGGGACTGCTTGAGTCCTTGGTACCATGGGCAACGTGAGCCCGCGGTTCCACAGGCAAAAATAGTGAGATCTAGTCTCAAAAAAAAAAAAGATAAAACAATCATAGAAATGCAACTTGGAAAAAAGACTAGATAATAGACATTTCTGAAATGGAACAGAAGATTTAAAAAAATAAGTTTAAAAGAGAACTAGAGAGGAAAAAAACCCAATGTATAGTAACATAGGATAGCCAACAAATAACTGCAATCTAAAAAGAACACAACATTACTAGAACAAATCTTGAAAGATGTAATTCTACAAAGATTTACTAAAATAAAGAAAATCTGAATCCATATACTTAAAAAACATACCATGCCTATGAAAAAGCAAGAAAGAACACACATTAAAAATTATCACCAAAAACAAAAACCAGAAGAAAATCAAGATAGCATCCAAATATTGAACGTAAGAGATTGTGTTAAAAAATCTCAAAGTGTAACCTGAGAATTAAAAACCTAATAAAATTGCTATTCAAATATAAAATTACTATTCAACAATGAACATGTAAGACCTCAAGATACATTTTTTTCTATAGATTCTTCTAAAGGAAGGATTTCATTACCTTAGAAAGACTAGACAAACCATAGCAAAAAAACTGTTGATAAGCTTCTAAACTAATTGCATAATTAAGAATAAAATAAAATGAAGAAATTAAGATGCCAGAACAAGATGTAAAATGCTTTTTCCAATGATAATGCAAATATGATGTAACTAACAAAAACTGGCAAAAAAAAAAGTGAAGAAAAAAAGAACAATAAAACAAGGATATTGATTTCCTCATCAAAAGTTGAGTGTTTAAATCAAACAAACATGATTAATAAAATAAAATATAAACTTAATTGCAAAAAGATATCACAAGAAATATGACATACACCCTTAGCTTCATAGCTGCTTAAAATAAGGAATGAGAAGATACTACAACTTTATATTGAAACTAAGAAGGATATGCTATAAATTAAGTTCAAAAGTTTAAGAAACATAAATCTACAAAAGATAGATAAAACTAAACACCATACCATGAAACTAATACCTTTTAAGCATAACTTTTTAGTTAATGCAATACTTTTGATGTGAGAAAATTAATTTTTCAAGAATTAACAGGACTTTGAGTAAAAATGCTGATGTTACCAACCTGAAGAAGATAATTAATCAGTAGTTTGAAAAATCTAAAAATAACTCCCAGATAAAGTTTAATTAACACATATTAAATATCCAAATACCAAATCTCCAAATTCTTAACATCTCAAAAAAAAAAAAAAAAAAAAAAAAAAAAAAAAAAAAAAAAAAAAAAAAAAAAAAAAAAAAAAAAAAAAAAAAAAAAAAAAAAAAAAGAGCCCTATGAATATGATGAAGACACAAATGAAAAGTGGAATACACTGTGGTTTGTTCAACTGTGGAATATGTCAGCAATGTCAGAGTTAAAACATGCTATGAGTTAAAAAGTATGACATATTTTATAGTTAAATATTGAAATAGGCAGCCTTACATAACACCATTTATCAAACATTTTGCTCTTATTAAACATTACTGTTATTTTTAACACTGAAGGTTACATAGAATAAGCAGAAACTCAGAAGACCGAAAAATGAAAAACAATCTATCAAAAGCCAAAACTGCATGCTGTGCAGTTCCCACAGAAATTGTTCTATGAAGTCACAGTGGGTTGCATCTGAGCCTCTAATTTATCACCTGGTTTTATACATAACAAAATAAAAAGAAAACATATTTATCTAAATAGTTCAGTTTTTGCTTAGAATTTGCTATAAGAATATTTGTAATTCTAAAGCAGAACAGAAATATCCTTAGAATATTTACTATTTGTCTATAAGGAAATATTTACTTATTTGCAAGGAAAATGGAGTGGGGAGAGGAAAAAGGCTAAAAGAAGTAAGGAGGCAGATTATCAGTTAAAATACATTTTTTTTTTTTTTGAGACTGGGTCTCACTATTTTTGCCCGTGGAACCTCAGGCTCACGTTGCCCGTAGTACCACAGACTCAAGCAATTCCCAGCCTCAGCTTCCCAGGTAGCTAGGATTACAGGCGCGCGCCACCACGCCCAACTATTTTTTGGGGACTATGTCTCGCTGTGTTGCCCCCGGTGGGACTCGAACAGCAATCCCTAGACCCTGCAGTGACTCCATAAGCTGTCACTTCACCGTGTCCAGCGTTAAAATATAAATTTTAAAGTGCATTAGCAAAAAAAAAATTCTAGAGAAAAATTTTTTTTCTTTCTTTTTATTTTTTTGAGACCCTAGGTCTCGCTATTTTTGCCCGTGGAACCACAGGCTCACGTTGCGCGGGGTACTACAGACTCAAGCAATCTCCAGCCTCAATTTCCCAGTGCTGGGTTACAGGTGCGTGCCACCACGCCCAGCTACTTTTTTGGGACGAGGTCTCGCTATGTTGCTCCAGGAGGGTCTCCAACCCGCACTCAAGCCATTCAGAGTCTCAGCCACGCTACAGGCTGCGGTTAAAGACACGCGCCACCGTGACCGCCATGACCTTCATTTTTTCCAATCAACAAATAATTTGCTAAATGCCTACCATGTTCCAGGCACTGATCTGGGTTTGGGAGATATAATAAATGAACAAAATAAGTAAAATCTCTGGTCTCGTGGAACTTCTTTCTAAAAGAGGGGAGTCAATAAACAAAGCAGCTGCCAAATAAAATAACTGAAATAGGTGATGATAATTATGAAGACAGTAAGAGAATAGTAGAATGTAAAGGATACTTCAGACTGATAGACAAAGTAACATGAATAATGCTTCTGTTTTTCTACATCAGGATATACAGTACATAGCATTTCATATATGTGATCAGAAACCATTTTCTCAATGAACACCTATCAACAGTTCAGTGAATCAACTCAGGAAATGTTCTTTTAACTAATACACAGAAAACAGCAGTATGAAGACCCCAACAGAGCTCTTCTGATTCTCAACCAGTGGATTTTGTAACTTTCTCATCTATAACAGTGGTGAAAATTAAATGAGCTAATTTATGTAAAACACGTGGTGTACACGCTCTGCTAAACAAATGTCATTGCTAGAATGAATACAGTACTCTGTAGGTATAAGCTTCTGTCACTTCAGATGACTTATTTTATCTTTTAATATCTGTAACACTTTACTCTTATCTCTCTCAATATCTGTGTATCTTTAAGTATTCTAACACTTTTGTCTCTTAATTCACATTGCTCACTCCTCTGTATGGTAGAATTTTTGAAAACAGCAACTAGAACAGACTACAGATTATCTGGGTCTCAATAACTGCTAATTATATAGTTGTACATAATATTCAAAATGGGTTAAATGTGATATGAAAAAAAATGATAAAAAAAACTATCTCGCCGGGCACGGTGGCTCGTGCCTGTAAGTTTCAGCCTATGAGGCGGCAGGGGCTAGGGATCGCGGTTCGAGTCCCGCCTGGGACCGGTAACGAGATCTAGTTCCAAAAAAATAGCTGGGCGTGGTGGTGTGCACCTGTAATCCCAGCTACCTGGGAAGCTGAGGCTGGTGATTGCTTGAGTCCGTGGTACCCCCGGCAACGAGAGCCTGCAGTTCCACAGGCAAAAATAACGAGACCAAGTCTCAAAAAAAAAAAAAAAAAAAAAGCTATCTCCCCTCAAGGAAACCTGAATCATATTACAAAAAGGCTTCTTTTAAACATCTAATAATTATTCTTTTCACATAGTCAAGGAGCTTTTATAAATTGGTATCATCAGCGTTGGCACATATCCATTCTGATAAGATGTACTAAGCTACTATTTCACTTAGATGGTATTACTGTCTGAAATGCATAACCTAAACTTTATCAAGAAAAATAAACACAAAAGACAATCTGAAAAATGAGTGGCCAGAATCCTTCAAATATACTAAAACTGTAAAAGATAAAAACCAAAAAAACATTCTAGGAGGCTAAAAGAGACAGCATGTAGATATAACAAGTGATCCTGCGTGGGATTCTAAAGCAATAAAAAAAAGAAAACTTCTTTTGCTATAAATTACATCAGTAGAATAACTGGCAAAGTTAAATAAGATATATAGATGAACTAACAATTGTGTAAGCATTAATTTACTGATTTTGATACCCATATGGCTGTTATAAAAGAGAATTTCATTGCTTTCAGGCAGTCTACAAAGTAATTTATGGATAAAGAGGCATTCTGTCAAAACCACACATATATATCAACTAATCTTTGACAAAGGAGTGAAAAACTTAAGTTGGAACAAAGATAGCCTATTCAATAAATGGTGCTGGGAAAATTGGACTAAGACATGCAAAAAAAATGGACCAAGACAGTTCCCTCACACCATGTACAAAACTCAACTCAAAATGGATAAAAGACTTAGAGGTCAGACCTGAAACCATAATATACATAGAGGAAAACTTGGGTAAAACCCTTCAGGAATTACAATTCAGAAATCCCTTTACGGAAGCATCCACAGATGGCAAAAAATGAAGGAAAACATAAACAGATGGGACTACATCAAACTAAAAAGCTTCTGTACAGCAAAAGAAACAACAGAAATAACTAAAAGAAGCCCAACTGAATGGGAAAAATTTTTGCCCTCCACAATAGTGATAAGGGTTTAATAACGAAGATCCACAAAGAACTCACACAACTAAACAAAAGCAAAATAAAAAGCCCAATCAAAAAATGGGGAGAACTAAAAAGACACTTCTCCAAAGAGGAAATACAAATGGCCAACAGACACATGAAAAATTGCTCAGTATCACTAGCAATAAGGGAAATGCAAATTAAAACCACAATGAGATACCACCTTACACCAGTAAGAATGGCCCACATTCAAAGAACAGGCAACAACAAGTGCTGGCAAGGATGTGGAGAAAAAGGAACACTCTTACACTGCTGGTGGGAATGTAAACTGGTCCAACCTCTATGGAAAGCTGTGTGGAGGACCCTCAAATTAATGAAAATGGAACTACCATTTGACCCAGCAATTGCTCTCTTGGGAATCTAACCAAAAGAGACATCAATGTGGGTACAAAGGGACACCTGTGCTCGTATGTTTACCGCAGCACTACTTATAATTGCAAGGACATGGAAGCAACCCAAGTACCCCAAAACAGATGACTGGTTGAAAAAAATGTGGTATTTATACACGATGGAATACTACTCATCAATTAAGAATGACAAACTTGACGACTTTTTGACAACATGGATGTACTTAGAAGGAATCATGCCAGCAGAAGCAAGTCAAAAAGAGAAAGACAGAAGTCAAATGGTTTCACTAATGTATGGGACATAATGAAAAAAAAAGTAAATAAAAGCCACGAGGAAAAGACAAAACAAGCTAAGCACCAAACTGAAGCACACAACAATGGGCAGGAGGGAAGGGGGGGATGGGAGGGGAGGGTGGGGGAGGTAAATCCCTGGGATTGCAAAGATGTGAAATTTATATATAAATAAATTCTTTTTAAAAAGAGGCATTCTGTCTACAATTTAAACTCAATGTTCAGAAAAACAAAACATATGGATATATACAGAAAAATAAAAGGATAAAGCATATGTAGCCAAAGAATAAACTGTGGGTGAAATTCTACTGTTAGTGAACGTTTCTATTTTTACTATTGTTATCAATTCAAAACAAAATACGTAAACAAAAGTAATGGAGAAAAAAGGAAAGATAGCAAAAACTCACATGCAAAGATAAACTTAACATTATTAGGAATCAAGAAAAATGTAAATAAAAACAACTGAGCTACTGCTAAATTAAAAAGTAAAGGAAGTTCTGCAATACCAAATGTCTGTGAGGCTGTGAGGTAAATGAAACTCTCAACATTACAAATATAAAATGGTAGCATCATTTCATATGAAACACTCAAACTGTTTTTGAAGGTTAAATATACATTTACAAATGACCCAGCAATTCTAAATGTTAATTCAAGAAAATTGAAAGTTATATTCAAACAAAATCTGAATGCAAGTATTTGTAACAATTTATTTATTTATTTAAATATTTTATTATATAAGATTTGTTTACTTTTTTTTATATTTGGGGTTTGTTTTTTTTTTGGCCTTTTGGGTGTTCCAACTCCCCTTCTCTTCCTCACCCCCCCCCCACCTCTGGTCAGTTCATCTCTACTTTCACTGTCAGTTGTTGGTCAATTTTTAGCCCATTGGATTTTTCCTTTTCTTTCCTGGAGCAAAGTCCTTTTGCTAAGTATAGACTTGTTTTCATGGGACACAGCAGCCTGTGTATCTTTGTAGCGGGATCCAGTTAATGTATGTTTATATCCTTTCGGTACCTCCTCCTTCTTAAGGTTGTCTTCTCCAAACCAGTTTCTGTCACATTTTGCTTCTTCTTTGCATTATAGTTCAGTATCTGGCGTAGCTCCCAGCCGATATCCATATAAAAAGTTTCTTATCAGGATAGGTATTGGTGGATGGTTGGTCTGGCTGGTCGTGGGGTCACTATGCTATCTCTGTGGCCTTCTCCCCGTGAAATGGGCGGGCGCCCAGTTCACAGTGAAGGAATCTCTGAACCTGAATTTCCATTCCCATATGTGGAAACCTCATAGGTGTATTTCTGAGACAGTTTGCCTCTACAGTTTGTCTCAGAGCCCTGTGTCCCCTAGATCTGAAATGTTCATTTGTCCTGGGCATTTGTTTTTTCTCCTCACCTCCATCTCAAATGTATCTGCCACGGAAGTAGTGATTTTGCTGCTCCTGATGAGGACTGACTGACTGGATTTGGAGAAATCCAGAGGGCTGACCCCTCCACACCCACTTCCCTACCTTGGCCCACATGCCCGGCAGTCCCCATCAGTACAATGGGGGCTTCAGGGCAGGGTGGAGAACCAGGCAAAAGCATAGGGACAAGCCCCATTGATCCCAGGCCACCATTTAAGGCAGCCCGAGTCATCTGGAAGACTCCCACTGGTCAGAAACACAATAGAGTCCCACCCACCTCTGGACACACCAGTCAGGAGGGGGCTGCAGAGGAGGGCGAGCCTCCAGGGGTATCGTTGGCCTGGCTCCTGTCAGAACCAGGCAAAAGCATAGAGACAGGCTCTGTTGATCCCAGGCCTCCATTTAAAGTGGTCTGAGTCCCTTATGGTAACAACTTATTCATAATCACTAAGCAGTGAAACAACTCAAATTGATATCATCTGAAAGAAGAGGCAAGAAGCCTCTCACTCCAGCACCTCAAAGGAAAAATATTTAAGTGGCACTTTCAAAATCTGGCTTTTGCCCCCACTCTGCTCAACTGCAGTGCAGTTGCAAGAGTCACACTGCAATTCAAACAACAAGATTTATTAACGAGAAACCGAAAGTCATTAATGTCACATATGGCCAATTACCTTACTCTATTCACCATGTAGTTCAAAGCACATGTCCAAGATGGCACCTTTCTGCCCCTTCAAACCTGAGGCAGGCATCCCACAGAGTCCAGTCTTTCAGCAGACACAAACTCCAAGTTTTCCAAGTCTTCCTTTTGCTGCTTTTCTCTTCAACTTTTCAAACTCCTCAGATTCTCCACGGTTCTTCAAACTTTTCCACGAAGTGCTGATGCAAACTAAGCTTATACAAACCCTGGCTTTCTCCAGTCACTAGCTTTCCAGCTTTCAAATAAAACAAGACTTTTTTTATTTTTTTCATTTCAAATAGAATTTATTTTTTTATTAATTGCACATATATCTCTATATATACACACATGCATATATATTTGTGTGTATATATATAATGTATATATACACACATACATATACATAATACATCACTGTCTGCCCCAAGGTTCTCCCATTACCTTATCACCCATGAACAATCTCTATCTTTTGTGCCCTCCCCTCCCCCATTTTCTTCCTCCTCCCTCTCCCCCTCCCACATTTCAGTTCTGTATTTTTAGCAGTTTTATATTTTTCTTGTCTGCTTCTTTGTTTCTTTGTTTTTCTTAACCCACTCATACAAGTAAGACCATCCCATATTTCTCTTTTTCTTTCTGGCTTATTTCTACTAAGATGATTCCTTCTAGTCCCACCCATGCTGCTGCAAATGACATAAGGAAGGCCATCTTCTTTAACTGATGAATAACCTTTTTTTCCCCCTTTTCCATGCTGCCTCTCACTCTGGTATGATGCAACTTTCTTTTCTAGGCCCATCTTTCTGTGGCAGCTGGTTACAACTGACAACCCAGGCAGTTGCCCTTCCAGCTTTCTACAGACAGCACTTTACATGCCTGTGCACAACGTGGCTCCTGATCACACCAGCAAGGACCACAATCAGTGGCCCCTGGCTACTTCCCACCTGCAGTTTTTCAGCCTCCAACTCCACTGGCCCCTGCCAGCCACACTTTTATCATGGCTCCTTGCCACAATACTCTATTTATTTTGTTTGCTTCAGTTTCTTCTCATGGGGTCTTTCTCTTAGACCTTGCCCACCAGGACAGTTGATGAGGTTCTATTATCAACAGAGTCACAAAGAGGGATGTTAGGCTGCTCCATTCAGCTATGTCATCCACTATTAAAATGTCTCTCAATAGGCAAATGAATAAAGTAAGGTAATTTCTATAATGGAATACTACTTAGCAATAAAAAGAAATGATAGATTAACAAGAATAAGTCTCAAAAAATATTGGCTAGATCTCGGGCTTCTCTGACCCTCCATGGGTGCTCAGGCTTGGGAGTCTCTGCTTGTTTCTTCTTAATAAATAAACTTTCCCTCATATCTGTTCTAAATAAATTTGCCTCTTTAGAAAAAAAAAAGAAGTGATGCTGATTGCAAAGGCTACATTACTATGTTGCCAAATATATTTAAAATATCCTGCAAAAAAGCAAAATAAAGGATGAAAACAAATTATTGTTGTCATAGGTATAGTGTGAGGGGAAAGGTTGACTAAAAATAGCCAGCATGATGGGACTATTCTGCACATGGATTATCATGATGCATGTATCAAAATTCATAGAACTGTATACTAAAAACAAAATATTATAGTATATAGACTTTAAGAATATATTTTTAAGTTGAGAAGGAAAACCATACTTTCATAAGTATTTTATTCTCAGCCCAATATCAATTACGAACTATTCCTCTCATTTTATAAATGAAGAAACTAAAGCATGAAGCAAATACACATAGTAATTACATGTGGTGGGACAGAACCTGAAGTCCAGAGAAACAAATATGTTTGAAGGAAAGAAAGAAAAAGTTAATGGAAGTATGCAATTAGAATCTGGTTATTATCTTTAAGGATTAAAAAGTAGTGCATAAATTGAAGAAGTTTAAATAGTGATCCATAGAGGCAACAAATTAACTGGCATTAAAGGATTAGCTGGTGATTTCGTCCATGTAACCTTGATTTCTTAATGCCAAGAAAAGCAAATGCACACAGAAAACATTCACCTTGCAATTACTGCTACTATTTAAGTTCTACCTGTTCTTCAAAAGGACACTAAAGGACAACAGTGATATTGGCTAAATTCAGAACAGATTTTACAAATTCAAATAAATATTTAAAGATATTCCAAAATGTTACCACCCAAGGGTAGAAAACAAGGGTGTAACTGTTAAAAATACTTCCTTGGCTTCAGAATCAAAGAGGCAGTGTAATATCTGTCACAGAACAAATTATACATATGACAGCTCTGGAGGGAAATGAAACATGGGGTTACTTTAGGAAATAATTAAGTAATTAGAATAAAATAACTGCATCTGTACCACAAATGGCATACTTCACCTAAAAAAAGTGGTGTGGTTTCCTCTAAAGTAGTTTCGTTAGGATCTGCCCCAGCTTCTAAAAGAATCTGAACAATCTTCCAATGTCCTTGACTTGCAGCAAGATGTAATGCAGAAACGCCTTCAAAAGTCTTTGTCTTAATATAGTTTTCAGAAGACTCTAAAAAAGAAGAGAAAAAAAATAAGTAAAAGATCCTATCTCCTTCTCAGAGGAGAAATATTCCAAGGAAATATTCCAAGAAAAATTATATGAAATATAAGTAATTTATAAATTGGCACAATCCTAGTTTAGAGCTCCAGAAAATCAAGGAACAACAACAACACTACAGAGGTCATGATGCAAACCCCTTCTGGTAAAATTTTGGTGGGTAGAAAGAATGACAGGAGTTGAAAGGTAACAAAAAAGCAAAATCTAAAGATGAAACAAACATTATTTAAGCAAGAGTTACTATTATTAATTAAAAAATAAATTTCATTTATTTCTACATTTCTATGAGGGAAATCTCACCTCTAACATTACTTCCTATACTCAACATTATAATAATACGAATGTAGTTTAGAATATTCCTTTTCTAGGGCTGGGCACGGTGGCTCATGTCTTAAGCTTCAGCCTATGAAGCGGCCAGGGCTAGGGATCGCGGTTCGAGTCCCGTCTGGGGCCCCGTAGCGAGAACTGGTTCCAAAAAAAATAGCTGGACGTGGTGGTGCACGCCTGTAATCCCAGCTACCTGGAAACCTGAGGCTGGGGATTGCTTGAGTATGTGGTACTCTGGGCAACGAGAGCCTGCTGTTCCACAGGCAAAAATAGCAAGACCTAGTCTCCAAAAAAAAAGAATATTCCTTTTCTAGCCTACCACTACACTCTAATAGCTAATGAAGACTGCATTTCTAAAATAATAAAAAGTACTAAGTTACCTAGCAGTTGAAGGGGAAAATTGTAACATAATACTATTCTAACATAAAAAGGAAAGATCGGTATATCAGGGATGAGCTTTCTGACTAAAAGAATTTGTGTCACTAGAGATGATCTGCAAGCTCAAGCTACATAATTAACTTCAGACTCTGAAAATACACACTATGTTTTTTAAATGTGAGGTACAAAGTCTATTTTTGTATTATCGTTAAAAAGTCTAGAATAGAATATGTAATTTTAAAAGTGGTGCTGACAAGTTTTCTGCATTATGATTTGAGGAATTCCTTTCCCATCCATGAGATAAAGAGAGTTAATCATTCTAATGAGCTGTAGACCCAGAAGTCTAAATTTTTCGTAACTTCCCTAGTGAAGGTCACCACAAAGGGAAGAAGAATCTGAATACCCACATTTAGTGGAATGTAAATGGTTCACTGAATGCTATAACATGAGTCCATAGTCAACCTCAGTTCAATTTAACTGACTGCTATAAATGTTCTCACTAAATGCATGTTACAGTAGGGAAAATGTGAGCTTTGGAGTCAAAGAGAAATGAGTTCAACTCAAATGCCCTAATAACAAAGGTTATTGTTATATAACCTTAATAAGTCAAAATGTCTCTTGATCTTTTCATCAGTAAAATGGGGTTAATACTGACCAGTAGTTTTGTATATAATAGATAAATAACATAAACCAAGCATCTAATACAGTGCTTGTTAAAAAGCAATGATCAGTCACCATAATTCCTCTTTCTGCTCCATTTCCTCGGGGTCTGAATCTTTCATTTACTCTTATTTACCAAGTTTTTCACTCAGAGGTGTGCTGGTTACTGTTAAGTTTGTTTTCCAGGAAGAGGGAAATAAGGGAGGAATCTTAGCAGATCTCAAGTTACAAGAATAAAGTCAACTGGAATACACATTGAAAATAAATGTGTAGCTGTCCCATTACTCTTATTTTCTCCACAAGACTTTTTACCTCTTGAAATTATCTTTTTCTTTGTTTGTTTGTTTAGGTACTTATTATTTGACAACTGTGAATAACAATAACACAAAGGAAGTGAACTTGTCTGTTCTGTTCAATGGTGTGTCTCCAGCACATACAAACTCAAAGTAACTGGAAAGATTCCCAAAACTAAGGGAAAAAGAAAAGTATTAAGAAAAAAAAAAAAAAAAAAGGGTTATTACAAGTTAAACATTCACACCCTCAATTTCAACAACCGTATGTGCTCATTTTGTTTGGAAAAGGAAGAAAGAATAAACATGACCAGCAACTACCAGATGTTTAAATTAAAACCACTGACTACTTTTGCCACATCACCTTGCTCAGACAATAAAAAGGGCCAGGCACATCCAAAGAAAGGGCACATCCACAGAAAGTACGTTTATAGATAACCAGTTGAGAAACCATTCTGATAAAACACAAGGTACCTAGGCTATCTTAGCACTCTTAATAAACAAGCAGTTAGTTATTTTATGGTTATAAACAATATTATGTTAATAACGCATATATTACCATTTTATTTTTATTAATCCAACTAGGACTAGCATCCCATACTTTGAATTTACTTTACCTGCATGAATTAACATCTGCAAACATTCTACAGAGTTGTGATAAGCTGCTTCATGAATTGGCATCCACCCTCTGTTATCAGCAACATCAACGCTGCGTCCTTTTTTGAGCAGTTTTTTTAAGACTTTAACATTGCCTTCCCTGGCAGCAAGTCCAACTGTAGAACATGTGTCAGAATAAGCCTCTGTAAAATCCATTTTCTTGACCACTCTACAAAACAAGGCAAAAAGAAAACACAATAATCAATAGAACAACATCGCACTCCTAGAGATTAACAGATGGCAAAAGGGCAGCTTTTACATAACAGTTTAAAGAATTTGAGGTAGAGAAAGTTTTACATGTCATTTCAGTCTCTGCTGCAGTCTAAACCAGAAAATCTTCCACATTTTGGTGACTTATTATTCCTTGGAATGTTCTTATTAAAGATAAGAAGCAGGCCGAGCACAGTGGCACGTGTGTGTAAGCAGCAGCCTAGGAGGCTGTGGCGGGGACCAGGGATCACTGTTCGAGTCCTGCTCAGGGCAACGTTGCGAGACCTAGTTCCAAAAAAATAGCTGGGTATGATGGTGCGTGCCTGTAATTCCAGCTACCTGGGAAACTGAGGCTGGGGATTGCTTGAGTCCATGGTACCCCGGGCAATGTGAGTCTGCAGTTCCACGGACAAAAGTAGGGAGACCTAGTCTCAAAAAAAAATACTAAGCAGATTTTAAGTATTCTATCTTCCCTTTTCTGGAAATGTTATTTATGCAGCTACTTTCTGCAGGTTATGTTACTATTCATAACCTTCCATAGGCACTCACTGGAACTCTACAGATAAAAGAATTACACATCTTCAACTAACCACAACTATGCAGAGATGGTCATTTAACTACCACCAATGCTTAGGTGTAACAATTTATTTGTACCCCTATAGGGAAAAGCTAAACCCAGAGGCTAGAAAAAAAGAGTAAAGGCTATGAAAACAATAAAAAGAAGCAATAATTCTAGGATATTTGGGGGGAGTATTTTTAGGTCTTTTTTAGGAGACCTTGATGAAACAACTCCACTTATATTGAATATATTGAAATGGACAAAGAGTATTATAAAGAGAGAAACTCAACTTGCCTCCACCAGTCTGTAAAGTTTTGTTTATTTTATATATATATATATAGCATTATTGTCTTTTTCCTCATTATCACCTTTCAAAGTACACCACAAGTTCCCCTGGATTTGGCATCTAGTATAGCTCTCAGTATATAACCTCCACAAAAACAATCTCTTGTTAGTCACTCTGTAATTAAGTTTGGGCTAAGATTCAAGACTCTTAGGAGAACAGTTATGCATAGCTCTCAGTAACATTCAGATCCCACCCACCTGCTTAGGTTTTCTAAAACCCAAAGACCTCAGGTAGTAGTTCAGAAAATGTCAACAATATGTCTAGTTCAATACAGGCGAAAAGTTTTCAAATGCTACATTTTAAATCATTTATTGAGAAAAGGAATGTCTAAGGAAGAGGTTAAAAGAAAGCATACAACATTTCCTGTAGTAAATCTGAGCTTATCCATGATAACATTTAAATATACAGAAAACAAATCTATAGTAAGAGAGTTAATGCTGGAGGTTAATTTGATTGGATCAACATTTCCATTGCTGAGGAAATGAAAATACTTATTATGTAATTATCAATTAACATTCATTTACTGATTACCAACTAGAAGATTAACAATATGGAGGCTATAGATGACATTTTTCAAGAAGTCATTAGTGGAGGCAAAGTCTAAGTACAACTTGAACAAAATACTGGCTTATTCTTTAAGTTTTTCTTTGTTGCAATTTTCCCCTAATCTTTCAAGACCACAAATACTATTATATCTAGGTGTTTTAGCATTCTTTCACAAAGACCATGAAATTGTTAGAAATATGAGATATAAAATCATGTGTAAAGGATTTTCATTCAGAAACATAACCATGATGGTCCAAATTAGCTTCCTAAACACTGCCTTAGACAGTAGCAGATCTTAATATTTTTGAGGATCCTCGATGCAGTACAGAAGCTCATGAAAAACATGAAAAGTTCTCCACAGAAAGATACTTAGGGCCTAAATTGTGTACATAATTTCAGTACGGTTCCCAGATGCCTTACAAATTGTGTTAAAAATCAAGTTTTCCCTACTGTTTTCCAACCGAACCGCTGAAAATACTAAAGATGAATAAGGTCGTTTCGCAAAAATTCAAACACGTAAGCAATTTTTGTTGAACTCTTCTCGGGTGTACAAGGAAGCAAAAGATTTTTTTTTTACATAAAGTGAAATACAATTACATTCGCAGCTTGTTCTCCTCTGACTGCTATCATATGGGCATACGTCCAACTTTCTAAGCAGAATAAAACGTCTTTTTGTGTGCTAATAACTGCACGCCCATAAAGCTATTCCTCCATATCGAGACCAAGCTCGCCACAGACCCAGCCCTTTTCCCGTCTCCTCCTCTCTCCTCCTTCGTAAAAGGCAGTTTCAACCTCAGAACCGCAAAACCCAGGGAAGGATTGTGGGTAGTGTAGTCCTCGACATAAGCACATCTAGCGTTGCGGACGATTTACAGAGATTCTAGGACTGAGCCACTGCTTACTACACAGGACAGTGCTTTTTCTTATCTAAACTCCAAAGTAAAAAACTGTCTGAGACAGAGACGAATAGCGACTACATGTCCCAGGGTGCTTTGCGCCCCCCGGTGGGGGGCGGTGCGGCCGCCGTGCCTGCGCCTGCGCAGCCGGCCACTCGCGTCGGGTAGGCAGCAATCCCGCCAGCAGCGCTGAGCCCACACTGAGGCGCGGCGGCGGAATACAGGGGAAATGTGGGTTTTTGGTTACGGGTCCCTGATATGGAAGGTGGACTTTCCTTATCAGGACAAGCTGGTCGGATACATCACAGGCTACAGCAGGCGCTTCTGGCAGGGCAGCACCGACCACCGCGGGGTCCCCGGCAAGGTGAGGCGCCGGCCAGTTCCCACAGTTACTGTTCCCCGCAGAATTGCCACCTCACTCTTAGCCCAGCTCCGCGGAACCCACAGTCCCAAGCTTCCGAGGACTGAGCACGTGGGTTACGGTAATGATAGATCTGTCTCCTCTTGGGCCACCTGCCGTCTATTTCCCTCCCAAATCATTTCTTCGAAGCCGCTTAAATTCCCAGTGGTTAGGTTCCTGAGGCTTAGACGCATGAGTACAAATGCACATACTAGCACAAAGCTGACGTGCTAGGAGGGGGTCCCACGTCTCGGCAACCTTGCCTCCTGTCTCCCCCCCCACCACCCAAAAGAAAAGAACGGGCGGGAGGATTGGTCGCCTTGCCACAGCGTTTAAATACTAAAATCAATTTGAAATTCAGTTTTGAGGAATTTAATTTGTTATCATTTATGCATTCTGGAAAATATTCACTAGCTTAAAAATGTTTATTTCTGGGGTTTCTTTGTATTTTTCCAAAGTTTTTTGTTTTTTTTTTTTTTTTGATCACCTAAGGTCATTGTAAAAACTTGTTCCCAAAAGTATCTCCAGTTTTTAAGAAGCTTACTCTGATCACTTTGGTTGTCAGGAACTAAAGAAATTAAATAGAGTTCCCAGTTTTATATCAGTGACATAGTACCCATTAGCCCAGCCAGCATTTTTTTTTTTTGCAGAAATGAAAATTTATTTAAAATAATGCAGAAGTACATGGGTAAAGAATGAAAACAATCTGAATCTACCCTTACACTACAATTCCAAATGCAAGAAAAGCCATCGAACATGAACGTTATGTTAATGTTTCTCCAGGTTTCCTCAATTACCAATGTGACTTATCTGTTTTTCAGCCAGCCAGGCAAAGACATTCATCTCAGTGTATGTGGCTAGAGTTAAAAGCAGTTTACTACTTAACCACCCTTGTATTTGGCTGGGGGGTAGGAGGGGAAGTTAATCTATAAGAAAAACTACATTTTAAGTAACAATTTGATATTGTGAGCACTTATTTTACTTAAGCTTCCTAACTTTTGGAAGAATACATTTTCTATAGTCTATAGTTCTGGTTAAATCCTTTTGAGAATTATGACTTTACTGTATTTTTAAAATAAATTAATAATGGCACAAAAACAAAATATCTAAAAACCTAAAAATCAGATGAAGATTGGAGTTAAGCCCAGAGAAATACCCGCAGTCATGACAAAAGAGAGAAAGGCTAAACATGTGTTTGCTTCTGCTCAGAAAAGGGACACAGGATTTAAAATCACAAAAAACCTGAGTTAACTAGAGTTGGTGAATTAAAAATCTGGATTCAAAAGGCAGACAGGTAACTAGAAACTAGGAGTGATGTAGAGCAAACACATGATCAAATTATCTTCAAGAATATTATAAATTCTTCAAATAAAACAGTATTTGAGATGTTAAAGAACTGAGTTGAATAAAATACCCTTGGGTTAATAGATGAATGTGTAAAATCACCAGGCCCAATTTTAATGACCAATATAAAATACTATTAACTATGCTTATAAATAGCATATTTTAGTACTCTGTCCCAAACAAAGTGTATGATATGCTTGTTACATAGTTATTTTGATATATAAACACTTTTCCAAAAAGACTGATAAACCAACAGTTTATCAGTTCCTGACTCTCTAAAGAAGGGAGCTATAAAAGTCAACATCTCTTTTTACTTAAATTTATAAAATATAGGGCAGAAATATTAGGGGGAAAATAATCCAACCACTAATAGTTTTACACCTACTTTTAATTAAAGAATCCATCAAAGCAAGTTAAAGTCTTAAGTACTAGACATTTTTCTAAGCATGTTAAAAAGTAAGAGTAATGATACTATGTTACTTCACATTTTTATTATAGTGGACCACCAGCTTTATATAACTGCAATAAACAAGACTACAAAAGCTACTGAAATATCCAGCAAATTAGAAAAATGATGTAGATGCTATATAGGATTGTTTTTTAAAACATATGCTTCTAGTAAGTTGTCATTATATATAACATTATTAAATATATCCACACTGTGGTATGGCATTTGTGGGGTAATATGGAACTACATGCTTTATTAATTATGCTTACTTTTTAGCTCCCTTAAACTTTAATTTCTTCCTGAGTTTAATTTTCTTGTCTCTATATCACAAAACTGGCCATTTCTCACCAAAGTAAGGATTTATTTTCACTTGAAATTTTTTTCACATAAGAATATATTTCATTTTCAAAAAGGAAATATTTTAACATAAGAGATAATCATGAATATTTACTAACTTCCTAACTTAACTAGGTCAGAAGAAACATTACTTACTGCCCAATGAAAACACCCATCATGACTCTCATTTCAACAACATCCTCTAGTCCTACTCAACTTGAAAAATCCTGTGTTCAGTTTCAATGCTCCCCCCCCCCAAAAAAAAACCCACAAAAATCTATGAGCATTTACAAATTTACATTTAAAATGAACAATGTGAATTCAGGAGTTGTCAGGCAAGGCCTTTACAGAGAAAGTAGTGGGAAGATACCCAAGGGTTATAAATGAAGAAAAGGTAGTCTACACTGGGAAATGATATATTCAAAGATATGAGTGTTTATAAAAGTTATAAGTAAGTCAGTACAGCTTTAGAACAGTGTAAGAGATGAGGTCTGTAGTTAAGTCAAGCTAATAAATTGTTATCTCACTCTCTAGAATATTAAAACCCTGAAAAATTCAGGAGTGCATGGCCCAATGTTTTTGCACCACAGTCATTACAGGACCTTACTTATGGGAAATTAAAAAAGATAGGCAATGTGTTCCCTCAGGAAACAAATGAAAGGTAAAGATGAACCAGATTTAGATTCAGACTCAGGAGTCAGAGCAATCAGCCAATGGCAAATCTGATGAAGAGCGAGATCCTCACCTTTTTAATTGATGAAATAATCATACAGTGTCATTCACATTGGGTAGGAGGACAAAGTGGGTGAAACTAAAAGTATGCTTATGTCAATTAGGCTGTAGAGGGGTTGAATCTGTTGACTAAATATCTGTTTGATCATCTGATATTGTAATCCAACCATACTCTTGCCCCTCCGCATGGTTCCAATCTTATCAACAAGGCATTAATCTGATCAGTCACTAGGGTGCAATACAGAATAGCCATATAGCCACCAACAGCCCCCTGGGACATCCCAGTCACACTTCTTAATTTATACTCATTGTCCCAGGACCACCAAGTTTCCAGCACTTGTTTAACTCAAAGGACCCTGGTGGGCTTGGTCTATTACAGTCTTTTAGGTTTGATATCTGATTGACTGGTTTGCTCTGACCTTATACTGAAAAAGCAAAGCTCCAAGTATGCAGCCATTTAGGACCAGTAGACCCACAAGTGGCTGGGCAGGATGGAACTGGGGGCAAGGACTGGTGGAGTGCAGAACTTTTCTACCTCCTTGAACCTTACACATTTCTTATTCAGCATCTAACTCCTTCCACCGAAACTTAATCACACTTTATCATTCTTCGCAATGTATTTCTTTATCAAGCCAGTTCTCTACTTCTAGAGTGCTACTGTGGCTCCTTATTGCCATTTATTTCTCAAAATGTAGTAACTTCATTTTCTAATATCACCAGATTTTAATGCTATTGTGTGATAATTTCATCTCCATTTTGGCTTTTCAAACTTGACCAATCCTTTTTATCCAGTTATCTTTCTGAATCATCTTCCCTCCACAGGGAACCATCCCTACAGTCAAGATATTTAGCCTGGTGTAGACTTGCTTCTCTAGGCCCTCATTAATGAATTATAAGTCATGGTGCTTTTTTGCCAAACTTTATTTTCCTTTCTGCCTATCTAAGGTTCAGAATTCTTACTTCACTTTAATAAATACCACGTATCTTAGTCCTTAAGTGTTCTCTACATATTTCACATGTTCATATTCCACGTTATAGTATAAACTCTTGGAAACAAGAATACATGTTCTGTCTTCACAATGACACAATAAAAAAGCTCCTAATTTGCACTGAAATCGAAAGTAATACGGCCATATCATCTATCTATATAACCCACACCAATATATGTATTCTCATTACAACATTAGCTTATTATTATAGCATTATAGCAGCATATAATGCATGCTATAACATCTAGAAAACAAATGAAATGATAGTTCATTGATGAAAGGATATTATACAACTATTATAGTATATAAAACCACAGGAAAATATAAGAATCAACCAAAATCAAATGGTCCATGATTATAAATTATTTTAAAAATGGACAAAAACTAGAAATAACAAAATGGTACAAACATCTGAAAGATTTAGGGTTCATTATGTCCCAAACAATGGGCATACAAGTGGGTAAAACTGGTTTTCAGCCCAACACTGATGATGTTAACATGTCAGTAGACACTGCCTTTGCTACCAGGCAGGAGTCTTATTTTTAAATAAAGGAAGCAGTTTTCCTAGCCACCTGTGACTATGTGGGTGCTTCTCTTTGCTAGCCACCTTTGGAAAGCAGCAGAGGCAGCTGTCCTCCCAAGGCTGCCCGTGACTATTCAGGCCTCTTAACAAATCTGTCCTTTTCAGGGCAGCTCTTTCTACCCATGTATATTTCTGCATGTATTCTTTTCTCTTTTCTCCCTTTTTATAATAAGCTTGCCCTTTTGGATATAAAAAAATTAAAGAAAATTTTGAGACAGCTCCAGACCTACAGTATCAGAGACTGGAATTGTAACCTAGTAGTGAGTATTTATCAGGCCCTCTAGGTAATTTTGATCTGTACTTAAGAGCCCCTTCTCTAGAGGAAAGTACTCAAGTACTCTGGAATGTCATGTTTTGTTCCATAATAGAACTGTTAAATCATTTTCCCCAAAAAGAAAATAAAAGGAATAGAACTGTTATTTATAACTGCTTCTTCCTCTGACTTTCATTTTAAATGAAAGACTAAGTTATTTAGTCACTGGTATGTTTTTAAATATATCCATTTTAAATGAACATAATACACCTAATATATATAAATCCAAAGGACTCTATTAGAAAGACCAAGATTGATTAAGTTAGGTTATGGTACTTAAGTTTATTTTTTTATCATTTAAAAGATGTCTTATAATGTGCTTACTGTGAGCAAATGATTAAAATATCCATGTCAACAATAAGTTGCTAATGCTTAAGGAACTTTTAACTCAAAAAAAAATTTTTTTTTCTTTTTACTTTTTTAAAAACAGCCTGGAAGAGTTGTGACTCTTGTTGAAGATCCTGGGGTATGGTATAATTATTCCTGTTTGTTTGTTTTGTGGTCTTTAATCATGAAATTTTGAGACTTTTTCAGTTTTAGTAATCAATGAAATTTTATTGCTGGTCATCACAGAAAATTCAAAGAGACTTTTTCAGTTTTAGTAATCAATGAAATTTTATTGCTGGTCATCACAGAAAATTCAAATACACTAGACCTAGAAATTCCTCTGTTCTTGTATTTCTTTCAACTATTTGTAGAAATGAGGCCAGTGGAGAAAATTGGAATGTAAAACTTTCAAACAAAACAAAGCCAAAAAGCATATAATTGGCTTTTTTCTTTAGTAAGTTTACTGAGAATTTTGTGAACCCTTTTGATACTGTTAATCGGCCAGAATACCAGTAATCAAATGGAATCCTTAAAGTTCTCAAATTGTAAGGAGTTGAGCAAAAATCCCAGTCAGGAAATTCTTTCTTTGCTGCTTAATTTATTAATGGCAGAGCAGGTTTTTAAACACATTTAGAAAACTAGAAAACTCTTACTTATCCAGTAGCACTTTGTTTCTAAAATATTTTCAGTATTGAAATTAATATTTCAGAAATACCCACTGCATTGAGGTATAGATTCAGAGTTGTTTGTTTGTTTGTTTGTTTGTTTGTTTTTTTAAGACACTAGGTCTTGCTATGTTGTCTGGGGTAGTCCCAAACCCATGGACTCAAAGTGATCCCTGGCCTCAGCCTCCCAGCACTGGGATTACAGGGATGCAACACCGCACCCACCAGATTCAGTTTTATATTATAAAGATATTGGAAAGGACTTTAATAGATTAAAAATAAGCAACTAGCAATAGCAGAGAAATAATGATATAGACTGAGAAATACTTTCAGTTTATATTCAGACAAGAATCTATAAAAATTGGTTTCAAACACCACCTATAACTCCTAACTAAACAATTAATGATACTGTTTCTATAAAATTTCAATTCACTCTAGAATATGTTAGCAACCAAAATGTTTAATATAATAAAGGATGTTCAAGAAGCTAGAAAATCTATGTTACAAACTCTAAGTCTTAACTTGTATCACAGATAACTTGTTAATTTTAAAAACTCTAAGTTCTTTACAACTAAAGTACATTGCTTTTACTCTTCATAAGCTCATTTAGCATTCTGGATGGATATTTTACAAAGTAATTTTGAAAATTCAGATAGTGAGGAAATGAACAAATAAAATGATCCTTAAGTGATTATTTTCTACAGAGCTTTTAAAACACATGATAAGGATTTAAAGTTTCAGCACCTTATTTTTAATGACTAGATCCAGTATTTTTCACATCAGTCCCACTGGTTAAAAGAAAAAGGCCTAATTTTTAACATTTAAGTAATGATAAATAACTGGTATGTTTATGACCCAGGAAAATTATTCAAAATGAAAAATTTTACATGCTGATTATCTTTACAGTTAAGTATATACATCTTCAGTATACTTTTAAGTGAAGAAACCTGCACTGGTATTTTTTTTCTAAGCATAGGTATTTCCTAGGCACTCAACTTATTTTAGTCACTAAATAATATATTCTTTTAATTTTTCACAGGGTTGTGTATGGGGTGTTGCTTACAGATTGCCAGTAGGAAAAGAAGAAGAAGTAAAAGCATACCTTGATTTCAGAGAGAAAGGAGGCTACATGACAACAACAGTCATTTTTTATCCAAAAGATGCCACAACAAAACCATTCAGTGTGTTACTATATATTGGAACATGTGATAATCCTAATTATCTTGGTCCTGCTCCTCTGGAAGATATTGCTGAACAAATTTTTAATGCAGCTGGTCCTAGTGGAAGAAATACAGAATATCTTTTTGAACTTGCAAATTCAATTAGAAGCCTTGTGCCAGAAGATGCAGATGAGCATCTCTTCTCTTTGGAAAAATTAGTAAAGGAACGTTTAGAAGGAAAACCAAACCTCAACTGCATATAAAGACCTAATACTGACATTTCCAAATAAGGAGAGCTCTTCTGTCTTGACAAAATAGGTTCATTGCACAGTAACAGTATGATTTTTTAAATGTGTTTAAGTTCTTATTTATCTCTAATGTAGTCAACATATCATCAGAATTTATAGTTTAAGTGCAACTGTCCCAAAACTTTCAAAATACTGAGAGCAAGTAAAAGAAAAATTCAGGTTTTAACAGTAGTATGATTTCCTTATAATACTTGAACACTTATAAGAAGTGAGGTCTCTAAAAAAATACAATGACTCAGTTCCAATCTTGTTTTAGAGTAAAATATTATTCTGTTGCTTCATATTGCAATACCATTTTGAAATTGTAGACAATTAAAATCAGAAGTCTGATAAATATAAGGTTATCTACTTTCATTATATTTCTATACAATAAATCTGTAACCATGGTTTAAATTATAGCTTAAAATTATGTAATTAGAAATATATAGTAATATAGACAGATTTCAACCTTGATTGTGATTTCAAATTTCAGCCCAAAAACTTGGCATTTTTAACATTAAATTTTTCTTGTGATTATAATGTACAGTAGCTCTTTGAATGAATGTGTTTTCTACATGTAAAACTTATTAAACTAAAAGAGCACAAATTACATATACAAATCAGTCACTAACTGCTATTTTTCATTGACTTTGTATTAATCTTAATAAAACTTAAAGATGGGTTTTCTGACTTTACAAACCAAAATAAATATATATAATAAAGTTTAGTGTTTGAACATTTTAAATAAGTAGCATTATCTGATCTTTGCTACATGGCTTTTTATTCCCCTTCTAGTGTCTCATCACCTAAACAAAGGTATCAACTCAAAAGTGTTCATGATGCTACTCCCAACAGAAACATAGATGTACCTTATCAACTCATGTAGAATTAGCCTCAATTCTGACTAAATTTTTTCTGACTACAGGTGATTCATTCTCAATAGAATAGTCTGCAATCTCTCAACATAAAAAGAATGAGAGCATCACATTAAAGCTATGAAAAAATAAAAGCTCACCAAATCCAGACAAGACTAATAATTAGCAGAGAAATTTTTCACATAAAATAAAGCTGCCCTAAATAGTAGGAAAAGTAATCTTTTTTTTTATGTTTTCCAATTTACTATTAACATCTTACTTGTTAATCTACTTAGCTATGTGATATTTTTCAACATTTTGCAATAATTTTCCAAAAGACATTCCACTTATCCTGTACAATAGGAAGGGTACTAACATGCACATTGAGTATCTGAAAAAAATATGCTAAGGATTTTATATATGGAAGCATCTTCTGAAAAACTGAGCCTGTTTGTTTGCTTCCACAGTTACACACCTAGTACTTATATTATTTATAAACATGTCTAAAGAATAATATTTTATAAAGTATTTTTCAATTTTTTGTTGAGGAAACACAAGTTTACGCTGTATATGAACTGAAGAGATTGGATTCATACTTCCTCAGATACGTATCAAGTCCACCACCAAACACTCAGTCCCTTATCCTAGACAATTAGACCTCTCACCACTTAGTTCCCACCCTCACCTATCCTCTCCTCGTGTCCTGAATTGTTCAATCATATCTCTCGTATTTGTTTCGATTTAATTTTTCTGTTCCTTTGTTTTGTTTCTCTATATTCCACGTAAGTGAAATCATCTAATAGTGGTCATCCTCTTGACTTACTTAGCATAATCCCATATGTTTCCACCCCCTTCTCAGAATTCATCTTATATAGCTGTGTGAAAATAAAAGAAAATTAATGAATGGGACATTAAGAAAAGCAAACTATCATTAAAACAAAAACACTTTACTCCTGTATGAATGGCTCACAACACCATAAAGAAGTGCTAGTGAGGCTATGGAGGAAAAGCACTGGTAGGAATGTAGACTGGTCTAGCCTCTATGGGAAACAGTTTGGAGGTTTCCAAAACTTAAATGAATCTACTACATGACTAGTAATCCTACTCCAAGGTATTCCTGAATGAAAAAAAAAAATGAATTAGCATATATGCACTAAGTTCATTACAGCACTATTTTCAATAGCTAAGCTACAGAAACAAGCTTAAATGCTCGATGAATAGAAACGATGTGTTACAAAAACAGTAATACTACTCAGCTATAAACAAAAAGATGAAATCTTGCCATTTCAACAACATGAAAAGAATTAGAGGGGATTATGTTAGAAATATGTTAGAAGGAGAAAAGAAGTGCTTTTGTGTGAAACTTTTGTGTGCTTTTGTGTGAACACTAGTGCTTTTGTGTGAAATATGAAGACAGGAACAGACCAAACCAAACCTTTGGAATCTGACTACAAAACTCAGGTTACTAGAGGAGAAGGTGGGGAGGGAGAATGTAAAGTACACAGGCCCAGAATTAGTGCTTTCATGATGGACATGGTGTGGGAACATACATTTGAAGAGCTGTACGCCCTGGAAACTGTTACCTTAATAAAATAATTTCTTGTAAAAGAAAATAGATGAAAATTTCCCAGAAGTTAATGAGTATCCATGCAATACTATGAAAAGGGTAAATGAAAAAAGAATCGCCTAGATAAGCTCTCTAAAATATAAACCTACTAACAATAAGTATCTTCATACAATCTTTCCAGAGGAAAAGATATCACTTGCAAAAACAATCACATTGTCATTAGGCTTCTTATCGGAAATACAGATACTATGAACAAACAATGCCTTCAGAATTTTAGGCAAAACAAAATGATTTTTAATTATGATATCTATTCAAAAAGTAGTGACTGAGGCAAAGCATGGTGGCGTGTGCCTTTAATCACAGCCTACAGAGTGAGGCCAGGACTAGGAATTGCTTGAGTCTGCAGGTTCAGTTCGAGACCCACTCAAGGCAACATAGCGAGACCTAGTCCCAAAAAATAGCTGGTGTGGAGGCGCATGCCTGTAATCCCAGCTACCTGGGAAGCTGAGGCTGGGGACCACTTGAGTTCGTGGTACCCAGGGCAACGTAAGCATGCAGTTCCCTGGGCAAAATAGTGAGACCTAGTCTCCAAAAAAAAAGAGAAGAAAGTAGTGACTGATAAAGCAAAATAAAATGTATTTTCAGATATGGAAGGCCTATAAAAATACTCTGTGTCCTTTCAAAAAAAAAGAATACTTGAAATTATACTCCAATGAAATGGGGAGAAAATAGCTGATATAAAGGAGGACATGAACTAACAATAGACAACCCAGGGGGTAATACAAAAAAATATAATAATCAGAATATGCAATAGAGTCGTAAAGCACCTTACATGTTTGAGAGTTTAAGATACATCTTCAAGGGCAAAATACATCTTAGCAAGTACAGAACAATTAAAGGAAGCTAATGGGATGCTTTAAATGGCAGAAAAATACAATCATTTTTCTCTGCGGTTCCGATTTTTTCTCTTAGCTTCCTTCATAAGTGAATGGATGGTATCTGAATAATTACAATATTATAAACAGTTTAGGAAGTTTTCAACATTTCAGAATCAACCTATAAGCAAAGCATAAAAGACCTAAATAAAGTTAAGAGAATGTAAATGTTATAAAGTAGGAGATTGCAGAATACTGAAAACAATGATAGTGAAAGCTACACATATTACATAACATATACCAGACATTATGCTAAAGAAGAGTCTTACATGCCATAACTCATTGATAACAAAAGGCAGCAGTGACTGATAGGTAAAAGAATGGATTCAGAAGCCAAGCTACTTGGGGTTTAATATCCATTTCCGCTGCTAACAAGCCAGTGGTATGGTCATTGATATGCTGTTATACTAACACATTTACTTCATTTTAAGACTTCTGAAATTGAGTGAGTTTTACCTTAGATTCCATGGCATGCTTCCATTGGTAGCAGTTACTTTCTTTATTGGTAATATAGAAAATAGTGATTCTTAAAATCAATGGCAAAGGGGCACTGTTACAACTTAAAAAGAGATCTTAAAACAACAAGCAAACTTTAAATAATGAATGGGCAGTAAAAAAAGGAAAATAAGTGGTGAAAATTGAAATGATTTTTCTAAGATGCAAGAATAGTATACATATCCGGTTAGAGAGTAGTCATTACTCTGAGTCATTGACTTTTTTCTAATACACAACAGGCCACATTCTAGATTTGTTTTTTCTTACTAGGCCCAGGTTTGACAATAGAACATACATATTGTTGAATATAGGTGTTGCTGTATACTTGGAATTTATATATATATATATCTATATAATATAGATATATTATAATATCTATAATATAGATATATTATATATATCTATAATATATAGATATATATATCTATATAATATAGATATATATATATAAACCTGGAGTTTTTATATATAAATATACATATATATATCTACTCTTTTCCTTGTACCTAAAAAAATGAGTAAAATATTCACATATACAACTGTAAAACAGCTGGCATTCCATTTTATTTGGTGGTGTTATATTTTAAACAAAAATGTCTAAACACAAAAGCTTTACTTTCCCTTTATTTTTCCCAAAATGAATATCTCAGTCTGTTTAAGTTTTCTTTCTTATTAACACAGAGTAAATTATACTTAAATATACTTAAAGGAATTGGAGGATGGGGAGTAATCATTACTGAAAATAAAAAGAAAAGGGCAATTACTATCTGAGGCAGTTTCTGAAGTAATCCATACGACATACAGCCTCAAACAGCAAACCATTAAGTTGAACAAATCTCTTTGTTTTCATAGATTTTTCCTGATATGTCTCCAAATGAAAAACAATAAACAGTTTTGGGGGTAACTTTTAAATCAAAGTCCAAGTGCTTGCTTCTAGTTTCTGAGTCATTAAAGTCTCAAATGGAAAAAAAAAAAAAAAAAAGCTTATCCAGTCATATTTTATAATACTGTATAGTTATACAATTTTAAGCACATGTGCTAGTGAATCATATTAGAACAGGGTTTTAACCTGTCATGGCTCGGATTCCTTATCAGTTAAGTGGGGAAAACAATAAAACCTACCTTTAGGGGTTATTATAAGGAATAAATCAACTTAAAAGTTTGTTTCAATAAGTGCTTAAAAGAACATGTTAACATGTCAACAGAAGATATAATAAATCCGAATCTCCATAATAGTTCTTTGGCTTATATTTGTTATTTTTTTCCCTTTTAAAGATAAGAAAACTGAGCCCTAGAGGGATTAAGTAACATTTCCAAAGTCACACAGGTAATACAAGTGGTAGACTGGAGTCTAGCAAGACTAACTCCTAAGCCCCTGCTCACCTTAATGTTGAAATATTGGGTATCCAGGGGTTTTTTGCCAGCACTGATAATGTGTCATGAATATTTCTTTACAAATGCCTTCATATATCAGGGCTTTTGTCTTTAAAGGAGACAACAAAAAGAGAAACTACCAGCTCAAAAAGTTGCACATTTTCATCTTTAATAAAAATTACTCATTTTAAAAGTTTACTACAGCAAATCTCTTTCCCTTTATGATATCTAAATGAAAAATGTCATATGTATTCCAATTAAATATTCTAATTTTTCCATATAGATGTTTATAATTTATTCTATAAATTATTTTATAATAAAGATGATTAGGAAATAACACTAGCAGCATTTACTAAAATACCATTTCTCAATGAAAGTGTAACAGTCACATATTAAACACTTTATGTCATTCCCAAGCACCTTAGCTATATCAAAACCAATTACTTTTGATTTCTGTGTTCTAGATTCATACTCTTTCATCCACTTAAAATAGGATTTTCCAAGCTCTGTAAATACAAATCGCATCATCTGTTAAGAGGTCTCAGAAAATGCCTAAGACAGCATTATTGATTTCTAGGCTTCCTTCCATTCATCCTTCACTAGCAGTAATCACCCCCTCCCTTTGATGATCTACAATACTTTATCTGTAAAGTAACTTTTTTAAAAAGTCCTCACTTTTAATATAATTAAAGTCCTGCCTCCCTTTCTAGGTGGTAATATTTTGAAGGATTTAATTCATATCTAAGTTATAGTATCCTTAGAACAGAGTCCCTCAAGCCCTACTTGTTGGATGGATAAAACTATACAACTTTCTTGATCCCTTTCCAGATCTCTAGTTCTACAGCTAAATGAAAATTGTTGCATTAAAACTCCTTTATATGAAGAAAAAGGTAATTCTGCCAAATAAAGGGGTAGTTTTCTAGAATTCAAGAATTCAGAAAGTTAAAACACATGAAACTTTAAATTGTGTATTGTGTACCATATTTATATTTAAAAAGTAACAAGACTTTAAATGAATACTGTATTTTGAAAATAACAAGTTCTAGGCTCTGGAGGGGGTTAATACAGATTCTGGACATATTTAGATGCAAAATCCTCTGTGGATTGATACAAGATGGTGGCCTTGCAGTGAGCAACATATTCTTGATTTACAGTACTACTAGCATCAGTAACATGGGCAATAGCAAACAAAACTACCCCAAAACTTATTTCCAGTTCTAAACAGAGCCTTATATTTAGTCTGTCATAAATCTACATACTCTTCTCTTCCAGATGAATACAATTGCAAAGAAGAGTTTGCTTTGACATTTCACAGCAGGATGACAGTATGCTACCACCCATCTGTAGATATTCCATATGAATACACAAAATCTATCCTCAACTAGATCCTTTATATAATGATGAAGAAACATATGATCAAGTGCTGAAAGCCAGACTAGAAGAAAAAGGTAAATACCTTGAGCAAGAAAGAACAAAAACTTAGCAAAAATCCTTGTGGACAACAGCATACATATCATAAAGAACTGGACCTCCCCTCCTCCAAAGACAGTTATCAAAGTACTTAAGAGTCAAAGAGAAATGTTGTCCTCTGTCTCATTTGTCACTTGAGAAAATACAATCTGGTATATTAACTATGTATTAAAAAAATGAAGTCTCTTCATACTAAAAAAAAATCCTCAGTAGTATTAACAATGTGCATAATAGTCACATCAGTGCAAGATTTAAGTACCTTATGAATAATCAAAGATATTAAACAAAGAGAACCATCTGCATTAGGGAAGTAAATATTCACCCCTTAACATCTTCCTACTTGGTAAACATCTAAAACTTCATCATTATTAGTCATATTTTCCATTTAAAAGTCAAAATCAGTGATTCTCAACCATGAATTATTTTGCCTGTCAGGAGACATTTAGAAAGGTTGGCAGACATTTTTGTTTGTCACAACTGGTGACAAGGGTGACAAACTCTGCTAAAAAGCAAAAACATACTATTTTTATTTCAATATATACTTAGAAAGTCTTCCATTTCAATCCAATACTATCAAGTCCCATTTTCCTCTATTCTTTCTTTATGCTGCCAAATTCAATGGTTACTTGCAAACTTTTCAGCATTTGACAGAGCTAACTGGTCTCACTCCCTCCTTTTTGAAGCACTGCTTTCTCTTGATTTCCTTCGTATCTCCCTTTCCTGATTTTCTTTCTGCTCCATTGGGCACACCTCACTCCATTTTGTTAGCTCAATTTTTAATACCACTCAGTTTCTAATAATGCAATATCCTTTGTCTTCCTTTTGTCATTCTCCTTTTTTCCCCTACATCCCAGCCAAACACCATGATTTCAACTACATGCTCAGAAGACCCAAATTTATAACTCCAACACTACACTCCCCCTGAGTTTCAGACTTATTTAAATAATTGATTATGTGCTCTGGGATATCCAAATGAATCTAAAACTTAGCATATCCAAAATAGGATCCTTGAGGATGATGATAATATTATAAATCATTATTACAAAATATCTATCAGGGAATTTGGGTTTAATTCCTGCAATTTGTATGTAAATCTGAAGTAATTTCAAAATAAAAAAATTAATAAAAACACATGATTCCCATCAATCCACATGCTGTTTTTCTCTCTTTTTTTTTTTTTTTTTTTTTTTTTTTAAGAGACTAGGTCTCCCTATGTTGCTCAGGGTTGTCTCAAATGCGCAGACTCAAATAATCCCTGGCATCAGCCTCCCAGGTAGCTGGGGTTACAGGCAAGCGTCACCAAGCTCAGCTTGCTTTTCTCTTTTAATAAGTTACAATTCTTCCCTCTTTCAAAAATTACATTACCATTTACTCATAAAAATGTGTAGGGATCGTCAATTAATTGAGCTCTTTAAAACACATCCGGTCAAGTTCAGGATGCTCTACCTGAAAAATACATCCAAATCAGATCACTTTTTTTCATCTCCACTGCTACCAGCTTCCTAAAAAGATCTCCTATTCCTAATTGGGCCCCTGTACTAAGGCATGTAGATGCATCACTTCAATCTCTGCCTCTGTCTTCACAAAGCATTTTCTCAGTGAGTTTATCTATGTGTACACATTTTCCTTTTCTTATAAGACATTTACTAATTCCACCCTAATGAGACATGACCTTAGTTTCTTCATGTTAAAAAAAAATGTTACGATGAAACGTAGACTGTTCTTCCTTTTTAATTTGGTTGAAAAGGGGCGTGAGGGCGGCAGGGGAGGGAAAATGGTTTCCAGCAGATCTAGGAATGTGTAGCCTTCCCATTTACCAACAAGAGACCGCCAGATGATACACATGTATCTATCATATATGTAATATACATTATATTGGAAAGTAAAGCAGTGCCTTTTCTTGAGAGAACCCAAAACTTTTTTGTTCCACTTTTTTAATGCGGTTAGATGTATCCTAACCTCAGAGTTCACAACCTCTGATTCACCAAGTTCTGAACCTCGCATTAGGAAACCTATCAGTCTTCTTCAAAAAACACTTGCGATATAGGATGACAGAGCCACAAGTGTAAAAATTTAGGGTCTGTAATATCTAGCAGTACACCCCACGAGGAAAATTTCTGTTCATGTCAACTTTACAGGTTCACAGGAACAGACGACCGGTTTCCTCAGCTCAGGTCTCTCCTTGAACCCGCGTTGTAGAAGCTAAGCAAAAAGCACCCTGCGTAGGTCGGTGTCTTGCTAAGTACTGGGAAGACACAGCAGAGGGGGCGAAGAACAGCTGCACGCGGGAAAGATGAAGTGTACTGAAGCCATGTGCAGAAAAGTGCCAACAGAAAACAGCGAAGGGTGTAGATCAGTACGGACCACCACTATCATCGCTCCCTCGGACTGTCTCACCTACAGACACGAGCTCACACTCCTTCCCGCTCTCAGAGTAGAGCCAGCCAAGTCCCCGCCCACCCGCTGGAGGGCCGCGAAGGAGGCGGGAGGAAGCGGCTGCCGCCTACGGAACTCACCCGCTCTCGGTGCCGGCACTTCTCCGTCCAAAAGGCTGGTCGGCGGCCCGGTCTCCGGACGTCGCCTTCCGAAGGCCGCAGCTTTCGATCGAAATCGGAAGACTGCGGTTGTGAGAAATGTGAGAAGCCCAACCGGTAACCCGGCTTCCGTAGGCTGCCTGCTCGTCGGCCCCGGATGTTGATGTCCCGCCTGCCCCGGAAACGGGGGCGGGGAGGCCGACGGGGGTGGGGACGGCGTTGCCGTGCTCTCCGGAAGGAGACGTGGCGGCGGTTGGGTCCTAGGCTCCCCGGCCGCTAAGTAGTCCCGCCGCCGCCTCCTCCTCCTCCCCCTCCTCTCTGTGGGCAGAGGAGGTTGTGGCGGCGGCTGGAGAAATCGGCGACGGAGGATGGAGGAAGGAGGCGGCGGTGCACGGAGTCTGGTCCCCGGCGGGCCGGTGTTACTGGTCCTCTGCGGCCTCCTAGAGGCGTCCGGCGGCGGCCGAGCGCTCCCCCAGCTCAGCGATGACATCCCTTTCCGAGTCAACTGGCCCGGCACCGAGTTCTCTCTGGTCAGTGTCTTCTTGAGCCCCGCAGCCATCTCTCTTCCCTTGACACTAAGTGTTCGGCGCCTTCCTTTAATGTATTCTACTCTTTCCCTATAATGTATTCTACCATGTCAGACGCATGCCTCCTTCCCCAGTGCAAACCTTCAGTTCCCCCTTCGTTCATTCATACAGCAGGTGTTGACGGAACACGTTATGTAGATGTCCTGTCCATGTTAAGCATGGAGATCCAGCGGCCACCCTCTCGCCCTTTTTAAATCTGTGTCACTAGCTCTTGCTTTCCAGCACTCCCATCCTATAGAAGAAGCTTTCTTGGACCACGCTATGCGCACACACTCCTTTCTTTGGAGAGTCACACGCAGGTCTTCCTTAACCGGCAGCCTTCTTCAGTATAACACTGCACCCTAGCCACACAACCAAATGTACCACAGGTATGAGTTCTCTCTTATTCACATTGCAAATATACACATACATATGTGCAGTATTCTTTTCCCTTTAAAGTTGTTCTGACTGAGCTGTTAGACCTATGAGACGTTAACGATGCTCTTTGCAGAAATCCTTAAAGTTTTGCTATCTTAGAATTATTGTTAAGACCCCAGACATGAGATATTATGACCAGTTTCCTACAGTGAAAATCTTACGATCTCTCATTACTGAAAATCTCTAGTTCCTCTTCTTTAAGGAGTAGACTACTGAAAAGTCTTCCTCTCCAGTAGCAACTGCAGGCCAATAAATTTTTTACCTTTATATGTACAGTAATTAATTCATTTCTTTCAAAATGATGTCCTGGAAAATGCTACCTTAAAAAAAAAATCCTTATTTCTATTACATGCAGTCATTCACCTACCATAAAATTTTACTGTAGTTCATTGAAACGTTAAGTATTGTCCTTGTCGCTAGACAAGGTTTGAATAATGGATGTCATCATTACCTCAATAGTTTTCTATGCAAATATTGGTTTTGTTAATATTTAACACCTGCTTGTTTCTCCACCTCGGCTTTCAATTCTTCCATTCTAGTTTTTCAGTGGTTCTGAAGCTTATCTAAGTAAATATTTCTCTGGTAAGCCAGGTATATCTTTGCATTATGCCATGAAATATTGATATGCTAAAATACTTATATAAAAGTTTGTTTTTTACGTCAGATATATTGTTAGGACTGGAGTGAGAATACTTTAGGCCAAGCTTTGTTATTGTTTGCAAGACCACACTTGGAATGAACAGGAACGTGGTCGTTAAATATTTTTACTCTTGTACCTGTGTATGTATGTATGTATGTGTTTTAATTAAAAATAAAAGCATGCTGATATGCAGCACTAAAAAATTATTAACTCACAAGTGGATGACTGAAACTAGCCTTTTTATAGGTTACTATCAAATTGTCATTCAGTTTTCTTTCTGGTACTGTTTGCCCCTACCAAAAGACATTCTAGAAAAAAATCCCAGTCTTAGTGTTTACTCTAACAACTGTTCACATATCACATGTCTATCCATTTCATTTTGGAATTTCATTTAATTACTCTTTTTGGCATTGCAACATAATCTAAGATGGACACATTTGAAGATTTGAGAATGTTTTCTTTCAAACATTTGAGAAAATTAATCTTAAGTCTCCACATTTTACATAGTTAAAATTACTGCACCCCTCACCTGGCACTGCGTTTTGCTTTTTTATTTTTTTTTCAAATGAACAGGTTGACTGGACATTTGTATATATCTAAATAACTGCATGAATTATAAGGCCTTTATCCTGCTATCATCTGAATTAGAACGAACTATATGAAAAATCTGAATTTTTTAACTTTAAAATTCTTCTACATTTTAGCCAGGCATGATGGCATGTGCCTTTAATCCCAGCTATCTGGGAGGTTGAAGCTAGGGATCACTTGAATCCACAGGTTTGAGACAACTCTGGGCAACCTAGACTCTAAAATAAAATTCTTTTGCATTTTAAGTCATCCTATATCATAACAATAACATCCTATAACATCCTATATCATAACAATACATATTCTTTCAATCTTGCTTTTTACATTACTTAGAAAAATTTTTTCACAAAAAAGTATACATTGTTTACATAAAATGTTTTTTCACTTGCTTCTTGCTTCAATTTTGTTTTTGTTTATATTTTCGTTCTGAAATGTCATGTGTCAGTGATAAATTATCCTTACTTCACAGAGTTCATGAATTTTACCAAAACAAAATGTCAAAATTTATTTCTCTTTTCTATTATTTATGTAGAAGTATAATCCCTGCCGGGCACGGTGGCTCGTGCCTATAAGCTTCAGCCTATGAATTGGCCGGGGCTAGGGATCGGGGTTCCAGTCCCAGTAGTGAGACCTAGTTCCAAAAAAATAGGTGGGCATAGTGGCGCATACCTGTAGTCCCACCTACCTGGGAAGCTGAGGCTGGGGATTGCTTGAGTCTGTGGTACCCCGGACAACGTGACCCTGCAGTTCCACGGGCAAAAATAGCGAGACCTAGTCTTTTAAAAAAAAAAAAAAGGTATAATCCCACTCAGAAATTTGCCCCCAATACTACACTTGGGAACAGTAGTGACCAATACTGCAACTCCATGCATGTTTATATTGAGAAGTTGTACTACTGGATTTATTTTACAGCCTCTCCCAAGATAGGAAATTTGTTTCTCATCCTGTATCTAATTCCTCTGTATTCATGACAAACATTGGATATATTTAAAGTTCCTTAAGGTACTCCACTCCCTTTGATTAGTTTCATTAAATTAACATGTTTCCTATCATCATTAATATTACCCTTACACTGAAAATATTTAAGTTGTTACATAAAATAAGTTTTTATATACTCTGCATTTCTATACTTTCAAAATTTATTTTATTTTCTTAAAGTAAAACTCTGTTTTGCAAAATCAGAAGGAAGCATTTTAGACTGGGCACGGTGGCACGTGCCTGTAAGCGGCAGCCTAGGAAGCCACAGCGGGCACTGGGGATTGCAGTCCGACTCCCACTCGGGGCAACACAGTGAGACCTAGTTCCAAAAAAATAGCTGGGTGTATTGGCATGCACCTGTAATTCCAGCTACCTGGGAAGCTGAAGCTGGGGATTGCGTGAGCCTGTGGTTCCACAGACAAAAAAATAGCAAGATCAAGTCTCAAAAAAAAAAGCAGGAAGCATTTTAGTAGTAGATGAAGAAAAAATGTTTAATATAGTAAACCACAGAAGATTCTTTCACCTGGTAATTTCTGTTACAAAAAATATGGTTAACTTTGTTCATAGTTTTCTTTGTGACCCCAGCAAGTATACAATAAACTCTGAACATTATAGATGCTAGGTACTTTACAATAAGGTCTGAGTACATTTAAGTAATTTATCACTGTCTTTACTAAGGTACAGGAATAAGTTGACAGGACTTTAGAATTGCTAAGTGAAAATAAGTCATGCTTTACAGTTTACAATCGTATTCTGAATTTATCTGCAAGACATCAAAAGTAATGTTTTATCTATAGTAATTTGTTGGCACAACGAAATAAATATTTCTAAGGATCCCTTTATCATAAATTTGATTTTGCGGCTCTTTGATTCCTCTTTTCATTTACAAATGGTCTTTGTTTATAAATGGTCTTTTAAGTGGTCTTATAAGTGGACCATTTTAAATGGCCTTCATTTATAATTGTCTTTCACTATTATCCAAGAGTCTGTAAAGTAATCTTTAAAAATGCTAATGATATTGAATGAGAAAACAGGCAAAATGGGGTGCTTAACCAAACTTACAAAGGGGGGCAACTGGCCCTTTAAAGTCAGCCATACACCAGGTTTTTCTGAACCGCACATGCAGTACATAAACCGTAAGAGGGAGGCACAAACAAATTTACTTAACAAAAGACAAATGAGACAAGAGTCACTAAGGGGTACAAGGAAACCCCTTTAGTAATCTTACCATACCGTCCAGTCTCTAGTCCAAAGCGCACATGACTGCAACAACCACGTGCGGCCGCAAAATGGCGACTGCCCCACCTTAAGGGGGATAAAGGAGTAAAGATTGCGCCGCCACTCCTTCAAAGACAGCTCCACTCACTTCAAGCCGGAAGAAGCCAAGATGGTTTTGTTATCCTTCTCTGAAAGCAGGAGATTCAAATCCAACGAGGAAGACCAGTATGGCGTCATCAATTCTCCAAAAGGCACAGCTCTGGCATTCCTTCTCCAAATCTCCACCCATCAATGCTAACAACTATTTTAATACAACATCAGTCTGTGGGCCAGAGCCCCCTAACACTAACAAAAGCTGATTTGAATATGTTAAAACAGTTATGAGCATAACTGTCTATTTGAGTCCATCTCTGGGCTGTGCTGCTTACTAGCTCATCTGGGCAAATAATTTAAGCTGAGTTTTGGTTTCCTTTAAAGTGATTACCAAAGAGCTAATAAGTGTGAAGGATTTAAAACAACATGATATATAGCTATCACTAATGGCTAGTATTTACTGCTTTTTTGTTTTATTGTCTTAGTATAGCATTGCTTTCACTTGCTTTTGTGTTTAAGATGACATTAATATCAAGTATACTAGTTTCATTATGGTTGAGTTGTTATTGTTCAATTAAGAAAAGATCAAATGTACTTAATGGTTCTTTTCTTGCTAAGATAGCCAAAATTTTAGTGGCTTCATAGTACTTTAAGAAGGGAAAGACTGAGAGTTGAATTATCACAAAGCATGCCATCAACTGTAAAAATACCTTAGTAGCTAGTGACACGTTTGCTATCACAAAGTATCTTTTTAGTTAAACCTTTTTAGTATCTTTTTAGTTAAACCTTTTTAGTTAAATAGATCTTTTTTAGTTAAATATCAGTCATATTAATTATTAAATGTTCATGTGAATTACTTAGAGTCATAGTTGATTTGTGAACTTGCTTGATTTTTATATTGAAAGCTTTAAGGATAATTTTGTTGCTGTATATCAGGAATTGGTAAACTAACCTCTGGGCTGCCCCACCAACTGTTTTGTAATAGTCCTAGAACACAGCCATGCCTTTTCATTTACATATTATCTGTGTACTTTATCACTATAGTGGTAGAGTTTAGTTGCAAAAGAGGTCTTACTGTGGACAAAACCAACATTTACTATCTGGCCAAAAAAAAAAAAACTTCACCAAAAAAGTTTGTTGATTTGTGACATATGCTGAAAAAAAAAATAAAAGTTTGCACAAAGTATCTATAGTAATTTATCTTTTAAAAAATTTCTCAGGCTGGGCAGAGTGGCACTTGCCTGTAATCCCAGCACTGGAAGGTCAAAGCCAGGGATCACTTGAGTCTATGGGTTCAAGACTACCCTGGGCACATAGTGAGACCTAGTCTTTTAAAAAGAGCCAGGCATGATGGTGCATGCCTGTAATCCCAGCTACCTGGGAGGCTGAGGCTAGGGATCACATGAGCCCATAGGTAACCCAGGCAACATAGTGAGACCTAGTCTCTAAAAAAAAATTCAATATTATTCAGCCATAGAAAAACAATGAAATCTTCCCATCTGCAAACACGAGTGCACCTTGAATGCATTATGCTAAGTGAAATCAGAAAGTCAAATACATTATGATCTCACTTATATGGAATTTTTTAAATCAAATCCCCAGTCAAAGAACAGATGTAATTGCCAAAAGTGGGGGAGGACTACAAAATGGAGAAGGGAGATCAAAATGTACAAATTTCCAATTATAAATAAGTCATGGGCTTGTAATATGAAGCATGCCAACTATTCACACTGCATTGAATATTTGAAAGTTGCTGAGATTAGGTCTTAAAAGTTAATCACAGAAAATGAATTGTGTTACTGTATATGGTGATGGATGTTAACTGATTCTTAACATGGTTATTTTTAATTCATACAAATATATTGAATCAAACCAGCCACTGTGGCATGGGGCTTTAATCCCAAGCCTAGGAAGGGAGTCTGAGACTGGGAATCGCTTGAGTCCGTGGGTTCGAGGCAACATAGCGACATAGCAAGACCTAGTCTCAAAAAATAGCTGGACGTGCTGGTGCACTCCTGTAATCCCAGCTACCTGGGAGGCTGAGGCTGGGGATCACCTGAGTCTGGGGTGCCCCAAGCAACGAGAGTTCCCTGGGCAACAGCAAGACCTAGCCTCAAAAAAAAAAAACAAAAAACATATTGTTTATCTGAAACTCTACACCAGTTATATTTGCATTTTTTAAAAGTAATTTGTACTTTATCCAAATGTGAAAACTGCACTATATTCTATTCAAGTTTCCCATCCAACAGATTAAAAAGTATGTTTCTAAAGTGATTCTCACAATAGTGAGTAGTAAATATTCAGTGATATATCTCTGAACACTCATTACCTCTTTTTAATTTTTTAATCCATACCATAACTTCAGTTTGTTACAGTATTCATTTTGTCTTCACTATATACTTTATTTGTTCACTTTTTTCTGTTGTAACCCAAGGATAAAATTTTTCATCTGTAATTTGTCATTTAAAAATATGTTGAATCCTTTCCCTCCCTTTGGAAATATGTTTTAAAAATCCTTTGTTAAAATAATGTATTAGTTTAACCTAGAAGTTTAAGTTGCTTACTGTGATACAGTTTAGCTAGAGAAAGTAACATTTGTTTTGTTCTCTTTCTAGCCTACAACTGGAGTTTTGTACAAAGAAGATAATTATGTCATCATGACAACTACACATAAAGAAAAATATAAATGCATTCTTCCCCTTGTGACAAGTGGGGATGAGGTAAACTTTTATAAATGTATTGATAATCCCTAGCATCATCAACATATCATAACCACATGCTTTAAAATTTATGGACAGGTTTCTCAATAATTCTGTTTACTATAAAAATAGTAACCATTTTTATTATTCCCAAAGTCTTTGATTTTCACATTTCAAATAGGAAAAATCAGCACTTACTATTTTGAATGACTAACTCCACACTTACTTACTTTTATAGAAATAAGGGTTAAAAACAAGACAAATTTTTATGTGTATATGTGACTTTTTATTGAGTCTAATAAGCATATACTCTTTCTCATTACCTTAACTCTTGCACATTTTCCTCATAAAATGCCCTAACTGCCTCCTATCCATCCTTCAAGCAGTGACTTCTCTCAAGATGAAACAGGAGAGTCAGCATGGTAAGGTGGAAAGAACACAGGTCTGGGCACTAAGAGACTAAAGTTACAGGTTTTGTTTAGTTGTGAACCTGGAACAAATTTGAAATTGATGTTCTCCATTAGTGAGCCAATTACATAATATTTTTATGATTTGTAAAATGGAATTATTAAAATCAGTGAGTGCTTTCATAGGTTTGTTCAGACAGATTTGAAATCTGAATGATAGCTCCATTTGTTTGAAACCTCAGACACAAATAACACATACATAGATGACATTCAAATCTGAAATGTAAAAATATATAGAAAACTGAAAAGTATCTTCAGACTTCCCGGTATATTATGCATAATTCAACTATTCTGATGCTCTCCTAGTTAGAATTTATTTGGATCCAAGCACTTGAAAATACTGAAATAGGTATTTAAAAATTGCTCCAGAACTGATTTTCTAAACCCTTAAAGAGAATAGATTACCAAAAAAAAAACAAAAACAAAAACAAAAAACTAAATAAATAAAGAGAATAGATTACTCTGACTCCATGTTTTATACTTCTATTCTTTTGAAAGAAGTGGGATATACCAAAGGATCTTCTTATATATTTTGACCCATTTCCCCCTTTTATTTCCAAGCATATGTGATTTAACCAATGAGCTATTACCCAAACAGCAGAATTGGGTAACGTTCTAGAATAATTGTAAGTATTAAACTCCACTTCTTTCTTAGGAAGAAGAAAAGGATTATAAAGGCCCTAATCCAAGAGAGCTGTTGGAGCCACTATTTAAACAAAGCAGTTGTTCCTACAGAGTATGTATTTTTTGTTTACTTAATAACTAGAAAATAAACTTCCAACAGTCAGTATGATCTTTAAAAGAACTCAGCATTTCTTTTTTCTTTATTATTTTGTATCAGATTTTTAGTTGCTTAATAGTATTCATTTATGTTCTAGATAATATAAGCAGCAGATAACCACTAACAGTAATCTTAAATAATGCTGGTTACCAAACTGCTTTTAAGATTGTTTAGATCAACAGGTGTTCTGTACAATTTTAATATTAAGAGTTCTAATTAGGGGCCAAGCATGGTGGCGTGTGCCTTTAATCCCAGCCTTAAGAAGGATAGCTGAGATTAGATATCACTTGAGTCCGCAGATTCGTGACCTGCCCGTGGCAAAATAGCCAGACCTAGTCTCAAAAAATAGCAGGGCATGGTGGCATGCACCTGTTATCCCAGCTACTTGGGAGGCTGAGGCTGGGGATCACTTGGTACCCCGGGCAATGTGAGTCTACGGTTCCTCAGGCAACATAGTGAGACCTAGTTTCAAAAAAAGAGAGAGTTCTAATTGATTATTTTTTAGATTTTATGAAAAATGGTCTCTAAATGAGGTGGTTATTTGAGATTTAAGTGTATTCTGTATTTTAAGGAACCTCCACATGTAGGTAATTCGTGATAACAGTAAATAAAATTCAGAAATTTTATATTTTTCTGAGGCAAAATAATATTTTTTTAAAATCTTGAGGAAATCTACTCAACTACTTAGATTATCAGAAAGTAATTCAATTGTGTTTTGTGGTATGTATATAAATACATCCTTCTTTCTTAGATTGAGTCCTATTGGACTTATGAGGTATGTCATGGAAAACACATTCGGCAGTATCATGAAGAGAAAGAAAGTGGTCAGGTATGTTTTTCTTCAAAATATGAAGTATGGAACATAAAATGAGAATTTTAATAACAAAATTAATTTAAAGTTGTATTGAAAAATATTTTGCAAAATGCTTACTGTACTTTTATTTTTTTAATATAGAAAGTAAATATTCACGAGTACTACCTTGGGAATATGTTGGCTAAAAATCTTCTATCTGAAAAAGGTTTGTTTCTACAGAGTGATTTTATAGTTTTAAAATAAATGTACTCATTGAAACCTAAAGGATTCAGTTGGAAACTGTATGACTTAAAAACACTAATATAAATTTCTGAGCCACCCCTTAGAAAACTTTTCTGCATATCATTTTGTTTCTACTTTTACAAGCATTTGTGCTCTAGAATCTACTTGTTAATGTTTTAAATCTTATAAAATATTTATATTTATATATTACTAGTATTTTGCTTGGTTTAAGCATTTTTTTATATATATGAATATAGACATGTAGATGTTCCCCTCAAATTATGAAATATTTCTGTTAATGTATATTAGAATCAGTCTCTGTGATTAAATTTTTCACTGATGTAACAATGTTTCAAAGAAAGTTGTAGCCAATTTTTATACCTGTAATTTTCCTAGGTAAAAATGTAAAGGTTAAATGTGACTGTCTTTTCAAATAAAATAATTTCAGGGAAACTAAATAAAAATAGTGGGGTAAAATTATATATGTTTTGGATCTTTTTTAGAAAAAGTTAGAAGGTTACAGAGTTAATTAGACACTTAGTTATCTGTATCTTATCTGCCTTCACCGGTAACTCTTTACATTGACTTTACTTTCATGTTATTTCATAGAACAAGAAGCAGAAGAAAAGGAAAAATCAAAAGAGGCAAGTGACAAATGTTTATTTTTCACTTTTAGCATCTATTATTAATGAAGCATGAATTCATACAATTTAATTGATCAAATATAACTATTATGTTCTTTAACTCTCAAAATATTTAAAGGAATAGAGGAAAGAAAGTTCACAATATTTAAGTTTTTCTAAGAAAAGTTATACTATGATATTTTTATTTTAAGATCATACAAAAATAATCTAGCAAAAATTTATCCGGGAAAGTTTTAATAATAGTATTATATATCACCTCGGTACTTAGCATTAGTTCCCTCAAAGTTGGAAAAAATTCTTAGAGTTTCTGCATTATTTCTATTGTTTAGTCCTTTTCTCCTGAAGAACAGGAGACATGAACAGGTAACCTATGTATATAAGTAACAGTTACCAGACTGCAAGCATCTTAAAGCAGGGACTGTCTTCTATCTCTTTATCCCTCAGTGCAAAGCAGAGTGCCAGACATAATATAGGCACTTCATAAATGATTTAAAAAATAGAATTGTTTTAAAAGAATGATTCCTGGACCCGGCACTGTGACACATGCCTTTAATCACAGCCTACGAAACGAGGCTGAGACTGGGATTCGCTTGAGTCCGCAAGTTTGAGACTCATCTGGAGCAACATAGCAAGACCTAGTCTCAAAAGATAGCTGGGCGTGGTGGCACATGCCTGTAATCCCAGCTACCTGGGAAGCTGAGGCTGGGGATAGCTTGAGTCCGTGAACCCCAGGCAATGTGAGCTTGGGGGTTCCCTGAACAAAATAGTGAGACCTAGTCTGAAAAAAAAGAATGATTCCTTAGGATGTCCAGTCATATTATTTTAGATATTTAATGCCTGTGTAATTCAGGGAATGTTCTCTGAATCCTAAGAATATCCTTAGAGCTTAAATGTTATTGACAGAGAATATTTCTATAAATAATTTCTAATCTAAAGGTAATTTTATTAGAAGTAAAGTGAAATGACAAAGATTATTTAAGGGAATACCTGTAACTTAAAAGGGTGACTTTGTGGGTGGGGGTATTGTTAAGCTAAGTATAGACACACATAGCACTGCTGATTTAAAAGATTTTAATTTTACAGACTACCTTTGAGATAAAATAATTATTTACTGTGGCTCTGGAGAATAGCAAGATGGAATTCAAAGTGTGAAATGATAAAGGAAGAGGAAGAAAAGGGTAAGGGAAGAAAACTAACATTTATTGAGCCCCAAATATAAGCCAGATATTGTGCCAGGCATATGACAAAAGGTAATGCTTAATTCTTCCCACAATCTTTGAATATATATTATTATTCTGTTTTTACAAATGATAAAAACTGAAATTTCATCAAAGCCATAAAAATATTTCAGAGCTTGAATTTGAATCCAGTATTTTTTAATTCTGAAGATTAGCATGAAAATAGCATATAAGAAATCTCAAAATATTTTTCCCTGAAAATATTTATTGCATGTATTGACATGGCACTGACAGGGTACCAAAGTGATACAAGATGAGCTCCCTGCCTCCAAAGAGCTTGCTTGGAGATATTAAAGCCCTCACATTAGATTTTTCTTGGGTTTATGGAGACGAGAGTATGGGAGCTAACTCCTTTAAAATCCTTCTGAGGTGCTTAGATTCTTGATTTAGAAGATAGTTTTTTGCTGTGTAGTGTCACTTTTTAACGAATCAAACTTCAAACATGTAGAATCTAACACACCACTCACTGAAGGTTTAGTCAAAGTTCTAGCTAGTATAGTAAGTTCCTATATTTTAATTTTATATCTTTCTTTTAAACTCTTAAGAAAACCTCATATTAATCATGAGAATATAGTCTTCTATGTAAGTGTACATTTTCTCAACATTTTAACTTTAGCACCTAAAATTTTTTCCTTTTTACTGTATTGCTCAATCTCTAAAAATATGTATTTACTCAAATAAAACTTAGGAATCAAAAGAGTGTTATAGGGAGAACTTACAGGAAATATAGAAATGTTTCTTTCAGTTTATAAATGAAATGTAGTTTACTCCTTTCAGAATAAGTGCTTCTCCAATTCATACGCCTACCTCCAGTTCTAATGAAAAGTCTGTCTTATACTTTTTTTTAAGATTCCCACTAAAAATATCGAAGGTCAGATGACACCCTACTATCCTGTGGGAATGGGAAATGGTACACCTTGTAGTTTGAAACAGAACCGGCCCAGATCAAGCACTGTGATGTACATATGTCATCCTGAATCTAAGCATGAAATTCTTTCAGTAGCTGAAGTTACAACTTGTGAATATGAAGTTGTCATTTTGACACCACTCTTGTGCAATCATCCTAAATATAGGTAGGATGTGTATTTAATATTTCAAACATAAAATGCACTCATGTTTTAAAGTTTGTATCCTTAGCTTTAATGCTTTGTCTTTACTGAATAGATTCAGAGCATCTCCTGTGAATGACATATTTTGCCAATCACTGCCAGGATCACCATTTAAACCGCTCACCCTGAGACAGCTGGAACAACAGGAAGAAATACTAAGAGTGCCTTTTAGGAGAAATAAAGAGGTATGAGGATTATCTAGCAGCATTTTCTCAATAGAAATAACAGTTAGTTATTTCTGTATAAGTAGTAGTAACATTCTCCTCAATGAAAACTTTAAATTCCAATTCTTTTCATTCTTTTCTTATTCCAATACTTCTCAGAAACACTTTTAACCTTCCCTTACATTCATGATTGCTTATTCTAGTACTTCTCAGTAACACTTCTAGTCTTCCTGTACATTCATGACTTTATAATATTTTAATGTTTGACTACCTATTCAGGTCATTTTACCCGGTTGACAGGGATTTCCAGCTAAGCCTATAAAGATATAGACTAGTCCCCATCATCTCACACTATTCTTCAGCCCATTACTTTTTGTCATCAAACTGACATTCTTCAGAAACTTCTGTAAAGGTCAGCAACATTCTTTCAGTTCTAAATTCTCTGGATATAAACATAACAATATTAATAGTATTCAAAAAATGAACATTTGAAACCTGAGCTCTTTCTCTTCCCCTTCCTTACTTCTTTTTCCTTTCCTTTCCTTTTTAACTGTGTTCGTTTATTCATTTCTTTCCTTTTTTTTCTTTCCTTTCCTTTCCTTTGTAGTATGTCTTTCTTTACTTCCTGCCTCTTAAAATATCATAGTTCGCCTTGATTCTGTCTATAGCTCATCTTACTGTGAATAATCTCTTTAAGTGATCGTATCTAGGTCCATTCTTTCAGTTTCATTTATATGCCCATGAGTTCCAGATATATATGTTCAACACTGATCTTTTCCCTGAACTCAAAATATAGTCACAATAATCAGCATCTATAGAATCAACAGCTGTTATCTAATACTTTCAAAAAAACTATAAGATATACCTTTATAATCCCCCCAGCAGATCTGGAAACTGGAGTGCAGAAAGGGAGTTGACAAGTGGTGGACTAGAAATTAGAATCAAAACTGATAGATTCTAGTCTCTGACTTAACTATTTCTCTATGTTCTTTTTCCTTTTTGGTGTACTGTCTTCCTTCTTTGTCTGATTACTGGGCATAGTCATGTACATTTCAGTCATCTCAAGCTGACTGTTTTTTCTCTTTTTACCTGGACCCTGCCTTCACTATTTCTTCTAAGTGCTATATTCTACTCAGTTGTCCATGTTAAAAACCTAAGCCATTCTTATCTGTCTCTTGATTCATCTCTAAGCCTAATCACTCACAAAGAGTTATGAGTATTCTAAATGCTGTTCAAATTTGCACTGTCATTAGTACAAGATGTCATTATTTCCTCAGACCAGAAACTACTCTCCTCACATATCCCTTTTCTAATCCTTCCCACACAACTGATAATATCCTCTTTCTGATTGAACATTTAATTGTGTATTTAATCCTTTGGTGGGTCACATGATCTATATCTCAGAATAAAACCACTGCTCATAGAATACAAACCTCTTTGTGATCTGACTTCAGATTCATCTCCTATCATCATTCCTTGTGTCCCAGCTATTTTGAGACATACCTTGTGTAAAAGTACCACGCTTTTGCAACCTTCTTACCTTTTGATATATTGATTTCCCTCTTCTTTTGTTACCTTACCCTCTCCTCCTCTATAGCTGATAAACTTCTTTATGTTTGAAGATATGTTTCCAGTATCACTTCTTTAGTGAATAAACCTCTAGTGAAGGACCTCTAGTATATGACCCCAGGAAGAAATAAATATTTCCTTTCCTATGGTCTTTTCATTCATTCTTCCATGATATCGTACTTTTATGGTTAAAATCGGTTATTTTTCTTATGATTCTTACATTAAACTAGAAAGCAAATAAACTGTGCTTTCTCTGTTCTGGAGTTTCTCTCTCTTTGCATCATATGTGGTAAGCTGTGGGTGCTTAGTAATGGTTTATTTAATGTTTATGTTAAATTAGTAAATTGCAGCCAAAATAATACTTAGCTACAAGACCTGTTTCTCCCCTTTCTTTTGAGTACTTATTGCAAAAGTACTGCTGGACTCTGTGGATACTGTGAACACAGTTTTCTTAACTTTAATGTACAGTTTGATTTGAAATGCTGTATTAAAAATTAAAAATAGAATTCTGATCTCTTCATAGTTATTTAGTGACATATATTCTAAAGTCAATTTGATCAAAGTCAGCTCCATAAATCCCAACTTCAATTATTCTTCAGGAAAAAGTAGCACTTTAAACTATTGATAATAATGCTTTCAGAATACATAGGATCTCTGAAGCACATGTTTTTATAAAAATTTTATTTAATACTGGAGGATAAACAGTTATTTTAACTGATCACCTTTATTTCAGAATTTTCTTAAGATATAAATTATTATACCAGCTTTTTAAAACTGATATTTAGCTTATGGTTTGACTTTTTAAATGTGAATCAAGCTTTACCATAAATAATATTTTTCCCCTTTTTTCCTCTTAAAAGAGGAAAAAACTACCCAGTTTAAAAACAGGGACACAAGACTGGCTACCAGAATTTTGGTTTTGATAGTCTACCTATAGTGAAGATTACTAGACTATTAGGAGTGCATTTTATGAATTTTCAAACCTTGTTAAAATTACTGTATTCTTAACTTTTATCAGAATAATTTTCCTCAAAACTAAGATACTCTGATTCAAGGAGCAGTAATTAGTGGCCTTGCTTCTGTTCTTCCTACCTCTTCTCCTTTTCTCACATGCAAGTCTCAATATGCAGCACTATTGTTTTTCTTCACTATGGGTCTTTCAGTGTAGAAAGGGTTATACATAAAATTCAAAGTCCTTTCAAAAAGTAGGAAACAATATTGACACTTTGCTGTTAACATTGGAGGAGAGAAAGGATAAGGCCATTGATAAAGGATAAGGCCATTGATAGTAACTATCTATGACTCCTACTAACTGAAATAGAAGGGGGCCATAATTGGTCAGTGGCAATAGCAGGTAAAACAAGAAGATAACATGTCCACTCAGCATTTACTGGGAACCCATTTACCATTACATTTTTTTAATTATTTTATTCAATTATAATTAGCTTTGCATTTCTTCAGCTTTCCACTCACTTCAATACCCAGTTAAACTAAAATCTAATTCATTAACATCTTTCTTGACTATCATCTCTAACCCACCTCTGACACCTCTTAATTAGAGTCTCTGACTTGGGGTTACTTAAAACTCCTATGTTGTCTCCCCACCTCCAGATTTGCCCTTATTGTTCTTTATACCCTGCACTTCTAAAGTAATTACTTAAAAACATGGCCATCCCTATCTTTGCTTAAAACCTATAAAAGATTATCTAAACTTCTTAGCATTATGTAGTTTTCTACTATATACTACCTGCTCACTTCTCTGGTTTTAATTATCAAACCATTCCCCCACATTGCTCTTACTTATTCCTCAACTTCACAAGCATATGCACACATAAAAAGAAAACACATCTACAGACATTCATATAAATCCAAATTATTCACATTTCAAGAATTAATCAAGAGGTTTTTTTTTTCCTTTGTGATGTGAGCTCTTTATTCTAAATTCTTAAGCAAAATCTAATGAATACTCCTACCTCAGTGAATCTGCTATTCACAGCTCCCTTGTTATTTGGCATCTCCTTACTAAACTGCAGGTTCCTTCTAGGCAACTAGAAGTCTTGCTACACTTAAATAATTGTAACTGATAATCATATATCACACTCATCTTGCTCCTATTTACCCTTCTTGTTGCCCTCCCTTTACACATAGTAACAACCAAATTTTCTAAAACTAAATGTAGAGACAAAATATGGTTAAGAATGGCCACCATTGCCAGGCGTGGTGGTATACTTCTGTAATCCTAGTTACCTGGGAGTCTAAGGCTGGGAATCACTTGAGTCCACAGGTTCAAGACAACCCAGGGCAACATAGTGAGACCTATTCTCTTAAAAATTTAAAAAAAAACTTTTGTCTAGATCTTTTTACTATTAAGTTTTGCAAAATTAATTTTTTGAAAAATACATTAAAAGTAAGTAGATAACTCTTATTTTCCAGGTTTTATTATAGTTTTGAAAATAGTGACTTAAGTGGTAACTGAAAAAAATTAATTATGGCATGGAAGCCCTTAAACATGTGTTTTATTTTAGGAAGATTTGCAATCAACTAAAGAAGAGAGATTTCCAGCAATCCACAAACCCATTGCCATTGGTTCTCAGCCAATGCTCACTGTTGGAACAACCCATATTTCCAAACTGACAGATGACCAACTCATAAAAGAGTTCCTTAGTGGTTCATACTGCTTTCACGGAGTAAGAAGTGAACTTAGATTTATTTATCTTACAGTTTCACCTGTCAGTTATTAGTCAAGGGGCATTAGCAGCACTGAACAAAATTTTTGTCTGGAGGGAAAGGATAGAATGTTAGAGCTTCCCAGTAAAAATTTTCTCTGTACATCTTACTGTTACTTAATCCATAATTTTAATGTTGTTTTCTTTATTCACAAGATAAAACTTGACCTTTACTTGACAGGAAAAAAATACGTAAGTTGTGTGATTCCGATTGGCTACTAGAATAGATGTCAATGATTATATCACCTGCAATTTGGTTATATAGCAGTCACAGTTTAAAACTTAAGTTGACATCTACAAAGGTGAAGTTTTTCCCCTTACTAATATGTCCACTGAGAATTTTTGTTTTGTTTTATTTTACCATAAAAGTACACGTTATTCTTTATATCTGGCTATTTTTTTTTTCATTTCTTAGTAATTTAAATTTTCTATAATACAGTTGCTATTTACATGTCTAAAAAATTATGTATATTTCCATCACTATCATTTGGCAATATTGAGACAGGCTCCAGTTCCCTTTTTTTTGTACATAACTTGATTTTTTTTCCCCCTTTAGGGTGTTGGTTGGTGGAAATATGAGTTCTGCTATGGCAAACATGTACATCAATACCATGAGGTACAGAATAGCATTTATATCATTCTACCACTAGGCAGCTTAACATCGTTATATTCCCCGGGGTTCTCCCACCACCTGTCCCCCTTGAACCATCATCATCTTAATCTCTTATACCCCTTCTTCCCCAGACAGCTTAAGGTTTTAAAACTCTTTTATGGAAAATAAGGGAAATGTTAGTGTTACTTGTAATAATTATGAGAAGATTTTAATATGGAAATGCTAATCAAAGTATCTCTAAATTATGGAAAGTAAAAAGATCCATGTTGACTAAGTCTATCATAGTAAGGTGACTATTAACTACCGGGGGAGTCTTGTGTTACTGTAAGCTTAAGAAAAAAATAAGTTTAGAAAACTAATAATAAAATATATCTTAAGATACCCATACTGACTTTATAATCATTATAATCTCACAAATCAGCACACCTGTAACCTCAGCTATTTGGGAGGCTGAGGCTAGGAATCATGTGAGTCTGCGGGTTTAAGACTACCCCAAGCAACATAGCGAGACCTAGTCTCAAAAAAATATATATAATACATATATATATACACACACATATATATAATTTCACAAATCAGACAAGTGAAATTATGACATTGTTAAATTCTGAAAGTAGAGCCTCAATAACTTATTTGTCACCTCTACTTGGTGAGGTAAACTACATCGAAAACAAACTAATTAAAAAGTATTGCCCTATCTGCTTAAAAGGCTCCTTTTCCTCTAGAAGAAGTGATAATTAGTAATCAAAAAATACCATGTTGCCCTCTTAAAATGTTTGGAGCTCATCTTAAATTCCAAGGTGGATTACACCAAGAAAGATCATCAGTTTACCTTCTACATTTACAGTATCCCAAATGTATGATGCATCTGTAAAACTAGGAAAGTTGTTGTTGTTTTTTTTTTTTTTATTTAAACCTCAGAAGTTTTCTTTCAATGTTTCCATTTATACTTTCTGCTTTGTAACTTTTTTTTTTTTTTTTTTGAGAGTAGGTCTTGCTATTTTTGCCCATGGAACTACAGGCTCACGTTTCCTGGGGTACCGCAGACTCAAGCAATTCCCAGCCTCAGCTTCCCAGGTAGCTGGGACTACAGGTGTGCACCACCACGCCCAGCTATATTTTTTTGGAACTAGGTCTCACTACGTGCCCCAAGCGGGACTCGAACCATGACCCCTAGCCCCAGCCGCTTCATAGGCTGAAGCTTACAGGCACGAGCCACCGTGCCCAGCTCTTTGTAACTTTTAATAACATTTATTAATATAGAAAAAAAAAAGAATAGTATCATCTAATACAGCCCAAATAAAACCCAGTGACTTTTTTTTAAAGATCTATATGTCAGAAATTTTAAATAAAAAGTAAAATTCTCCCCCATCATTTTCCACTTCCAAAATCAACTGCTTTTAACAATTTCTTAGTCAACCTCCACAAGGAAGAAAATATGTACATGTAAATGGTGGTATGATATTTTTATATATACAGAAGAACTGATACTAAATGTACTGTTCTATATTCTTTTCTGTTCACTTAGTATCTTGGAGAGCTTTCATGTCAGCAACACTGATCTCATTCTTTTCAGCAGTTATAGAAACTATATTGTTGTTTTCCCCATCTCCCTCCACCTTGCAGAAATTATGTAACCATATACCTACTAATGTTCCTTTAAGTTGTTTCTAGTTTTTATTCTGTTAGCATCTTAGTGAGCATTTTAAATAGTCTTATTGGTAAAGTTTTGTACATATATTTTTAGGGCATTTTGCTAGCAATATAACTTGGTCAATTTATATGCATGCTGAACAATTAACTTCCATTCTATGTTGGACTTGTTTACCCTCCCATTAACAATGATGTTTTCCTGTATATTTACCAATTGTATACTTTTTTAAACTTAATTTGGTGATGGTCATATAATTGAAAACTTTATAAGGTTCCCTGCGCAAGATTTGGGAGATATAAAAATAATAGTAGTAAATACAGTGCTCAGTGTATACCAGGCACTGTCTTAAATGCATACATTAACCCTTGTAATCCTCCTAACAACCCTTAAAGGTGTTATTTCAAGATAAGGAAACAGAAGTGAAGATTTGGTAACTTGTATTTGGTAACTTGTGTAAAATCATATAGGTAGTAAATGATAATAAAACTGAACTTCAGACCTAGACATTCTTGCCTCCATATCCAACTTCTTAAACATTTCTCTGTCAGCCTAGAAACTTGAAATTTAGTTGCTAAAAACGTTTTCTTCCACTCAGCAATAAGCTCTGTGTTGGCAGTAGCTATGCCTGTTTGCCTTTGTAAGGGTTTTCAGTTTTACTAATCAGATGTATGTCAGTGCTGAACATGGTGCCTGGCGTAAAAAATGAAGACAAGCTGGGCATGGTGGCGCTTGCTTTAAGCTTCAGCCTATGAAGCGGCTGGGGCTAGGGATTGCGGTTCGAGTCCCGCTCGGGGCAACACAGTGAGACCTAGTCCCAAAAAAATAGCTGGGCATGGTGGTGCACACCTATAATCCTAGCTACCTGGGAAGCTGAGGCTGGGGATTGCTTGAGTCTGTGGTACCCCAGGCAACGTGAGCCTGCGGGTCCACGGCAAAAATAGCAAGACCTAGTCCAAAAAAAAAGAAGACAAAAATGGAGGGGAAAAAGGGTAGAAAAGAACGAGTGGTAGGAAGGAGAAAGAAGAAAAGAAACTTCACATATGAGACAGTAATGTATAAGAAGAGAGGACAAAAGGCAAAATGTGACAGGGGGTTTCTGAATAGCCTTAATACCAAAATAAGCATGGTGTCGAATGAGTAGTATGAAAACCAGTTTGAGCTTGAACATTTGCATTTAAAAAAGGATGAGGGATCCATTATATATAGGATGAAGATATAGTCAATATGCTGTGATTAAAAATCACAGTAGAACTTAATCATATTATCTGCGTAAAGAAGATTTGAATTCTTTGCCCAAATACTTTTGGCAGTAGAGGTGGAGGGGGAGAGTCAAAAACCAAGAACATCACCAAGAAGGAAAAATTGATGGCATTGATTGATTTTAGGGAGGAAGGAAAAATAGAAGAATCAAAAATTACTATATATGGAGCCAGGCTGACGAAAAAGTAGTTTCATTTTTCAGAAAAATCCAGGAGTAAAGATAATGAGCTCAAATTTTTACACCTACAGTGTGACTAACTTATGCATCTGAATACATACATCCTGTCTGTAGATGAGGATAAGAACTATCGCTTATAGGTTACTAGCGTAAATGTCTACTTGATAATATCAAGCATGTATTGTCAAATATCAAATATTTTCTCATTAGGACAAGGACAGTGGGAAAACCTCTGTGGTCGTGGGGACATGGAACCAAGAAGAACATATTGAATGGGCTAAAAAGAATACTGCTAGAGCCTATCACCTTCAAGATGATGGCACCCAGACAGTCAGGTAAAGATTAACTTTACTTGCCAATTGACTCTGATTACTAGAGTATTTAAATTTTAAAAGGCATAAAATTTAAATACTTGAGTAAAAGCCCTATTCAGTTTTGTTTTGTTTTTTTTTTTTCAAGGACATCCTTTAAGTTAGATTTGTATTCATGGGACAGCAGCAATACAGTCTCTGGAAATAAAGAACCTGGATTCAAATTCTGTCTCCTCACATACAACTGTAGGAGTAGGGAGAAAATACCCCCTCCTCAATTGGGTTCTTCTTAGGTTGGCCAAGCAAGCGAATGGCATGCATGCTAGTAGCAGAAGACCAATTAGTAGGAGGAAAGAACAGATTTAATAACATACTTGTGGAAAACTAATATGTGTAAATTCTAAAACCTGTGGGGCATCCTGAGCCAAGAAATGAATGGGAAAGAGGCTTCGGGTTTCAGGGAGAGGTGAGGAAGTTACATGAGTGGAACCCAGTAATTCGTGAAGAAGACCAGGTACTTGGTAATTACATGTATCCCTGCCGTGTAGAGCATTGTCTCCAGTAGGTTATTTCTGGGAAGAACCTTAATTCTGGGTTATGCTCCCAGTTTGCTTTAGGTAAAAGATTCAGGGGGAGAATCTGTAAACCCCCTGCCCCTGTGCATTTTTAAGCCTGTCCAGTATTTAAATTATAATTAGATTAGTAGGAGAAAAGAACAAATTTAGTAATATACATATTGAGAATCCAGTGGATGTGCATCTTAAAGCTGTGGAGCAAAATAAAGGTATATATGTATGTGTGTATATGTATGCATGCATGCATGCATGTATCTTGAACTAAGGAATGATGTGACATGAGGGCTTTAAGGAGAGAGATGAGGAACTCATCTGACAAAGACCAAGTGCTCAGTAATTAAAATGTTTATCTTGCCATAACTATATAAGAAATATTATTTCTTATAAAAATCCTGATTTTGGATAATACTCCCAACTTTCATTCTTCTAGGTAGTTAAAGGTATGGTGAGTGAAAGTTTATTATGAGTCTAAAGGGCCTCAATGAACCTCAGGTCAAAGTAATATATATGCCAAAGTAACATGTCTTGGAAAGGCCTGTCTGAATATCTTGGGCATGCCTAGACTTCAAACATTATTTTTCTTATCTAAACCACTCAGTGAAGTATCTGAGCTTTATATTCTCTTTATAGAATCTGCAAGACTGTCTCGCTGTTGTAACTCCAAAGATGTATTTTTAAAAATGTTTTTCACTAAGGCAAAACTGATCCCTTCAAACACCTCATCCTATGCTTACAATTACTCTTAAGTTAGTGAAGAGTTTAATACAGTTTATGTGTCTCTAATGCAGGATGGTGTCACATTTTTATGGGAATGGAGATATTTGTGATATAACTGACAAACCAAGACAGGTGACTGTAAAACTAAAGTAAGTTGGACCACTAAATCATGCTTTATGTGTTTCTCTTTCATGTTTCTTATGGACAAAAGTTCATACAAATATAATTATGAATAATTATGATAAGTTGTGGATTTTTATTGTCATAAAACATCTTTTTTCGGAAAATACTAAAATTTTCATTTTTATAATTAAATTACATTATTTCAACTATGATGTAGGGCCACTTACCAGAGGTCTTATTAGCCTTAACAAGAAAATAATTCAAAATAATCTTGTATAATTTGGGCAATATGGTAAAATACTCTCTGTTTTAGGTGTAAAGAATCAGATTCTCCTCATGCTGTTACTGTATATATGCTAGAGCCTCATTCCTGTCAGTATATTCTTGGGGTAAGTGAAAAAATAACACTCAGGAATTCAGTTTGAGGTCATGTTTTAATTTTTAGCATGAAGTCTAAAAGAACCTACAATATTCTACAAAATTTAACATGACCCCATAACACTTCTGTAAAAGCTGACATCTTTTATTGAGACCTAATTTATATGTAAAATGCAGGGGTTGAGTTTAATGAGTTTTGGTAAATTCTATTTCCATGTAACTTATCACCCAAGCAAAGAGTGTCACTGTAGAAAGTTTTCTTATACCTATTTCTTGTCAACCGCTCTCAGTCCCAAAGATACCACTTTCTGACTCCTGACACCATGATCAGTTCTGCCTCTTTCTCATTCCATATAAATGTAGTCATGTAGTATATATAAATCTTTATGCTTGACCTCTCTGACTCAGTCTGTCTTTCAAACTGAGCTATGCTGTTGCATGTACCAGTTCTTCATTCTTTGGTGTTAATTGAATTGTGTGTGTGTATATATGTAAATATACACACATATGTATATACATATAGCATATGTATGTGTGTATACAATATATACATATATGTGTATGTGTGTAAAGTTATGTATAGATATAAACACCACATTTCTTACCATTTTTCCATAGATGGGCATATGGATTGTTTCTTATTTTTTTAATTTTTTTATTTGATGAATAAGGCTGCTGTAAGCCTTTTTTTTTTTCAACCAAAAATAAAGATTTTCCAGTGGTCATATGATTTTCTTTTGAGTAAGTACTTAGGAATGAAATTGCTAAATCACAGCTTAGATATATGTTTAACTTTTATCAAATATATCATCAGGTAATTGTAGCATTTTACACTTCTACCAGCAATAGAGTCCATTTGTTCTACATCCTCACCAACATTTGTTACTGTCTGTTTTTAATTCCTGAAGTCCTTAATAGCAATTACTGAAATTAGTAGTTATTGACAAGTTTAAAAGTATCATTAAATGCACATTGTCCTATTTTCTCCTTGTATATATCTATGTAATAGGTAAGAGATGGTTAAGGGATGCTTAATAGGACATGATATATTTTTCTAAAATGGAGAAAAAAATCAAAGCAAATCTGATAGAATAATCAAATGCAGAACTTGAGAAATCAAAACCTGAAATGCAGAGGACTGAATGAAAAGGATGAGAAATTTTTGAGAATCCTAACTAGCCTATTTGAAAGGACAGCATTCAGTCCACATTATGAATGTGGTCTTTTCATTCTAACCATTTTAGTGTTTTCAGTTTGCAATTTCCATATGTACAATGATGTAAGTGCCCTCTTGTGATCATTCTTACTTCTCTTGTGAAGTATCTTGTCAAGTCCTTTTTTTTTGAGACTAGGTCTCACTATTTTTTGCCTGTGAAACTGCAGACTCAAGCAGTCCCCATCCTCAGCTTCCCAGGTAGCTGGGATTACAAGCGCATGCCACCACGCCCACCTATTTTTTTGGAACTAGGTTTCTGCTATATTGCCCCAGGCGGAACTCGAAGCTACACACCATAGGCTGATGCTTATAGGCCTGTGCCACCATGCTTGGCCTTGTCAAGTTTTTTAAAAAAATTACTCTGGTACTGAAATAGGACAAACTTTAGTCAGGACTCTTGTAATAGGTAGTAAAACTGTCACAGTAAGAGAGAGTCCGCTAAAATCTCACGTACAGCAAAGACAGCTAGGGATATATAGCCAACAAGCATTATAATGATGGGTCCCTCAAGGCTAAAAAATCACAGAAAGGAAATATCAAAGTAGGGAGTGCTTACTAAATTAATTTAACATGACTATTGATAAATAGACCAGGATGATCCTATATCATGTGGTGAGAGAGGAGGAATTTGACCATACATAAAGGGTGACTAGATACTATGGATGAGGGATTCTCTCTTAAACTGATTTTTCATGATTTTTGCTACAATTGGACTGAACAGAGCCCAATACACAATGGAATATTACTCATCAATTAAAAGTGATAAATTGGGTGATTTTATGATAACATGGATGGACTTAGAAGAAATCATATTAACAAGCCAAAAAGAAAAAGACAGAAACCAAGTGGTTTCACTACTACATGGGACATGGGAAAGATAAACAAAAAGCCATGAAGAAAAGTCGAAACAGGCCAACAACCAAATTAAAATACACAACTCCAGGGGTGGGGAGGGGGACAGGATGGAAATGGTCAGGGAGGGGAGGTGAACCCCAGAGATTACAAAGATGTGAAATTTATATATTAATAATTTAATATTTTTTTTTAAGTGCATCTTTGGGAACTGAAAAGAAAAAAGAGAGAGAGCCCAGAGAAGCCTAACTATGGTTTAGTTGTCAGCCTCTTATAGTAAAAGTCATTTATACCTTTTTGGTATTTTATAAGGATGATTAAAATTGTTTTTTAAAAAAGCTCAATCTATAAAAATAACATTGGATAGTTTATCCAAAACAAGAACTTCTACCCATTTAACAAATTTCTTCACATCTGTTTAGACTAATAATAAATACAGTAGTCAGCAAGTTTTTATTTTTGTTGTTGTTGTTGTTGTTCTTTAGGTTGAATCTCCAGTGATCTGTAAAATCTTAGACACAGCAGATGAAAATGGACTTCTTTCTCTTCCCAACTAAAGAACAATAAAGTTCAGGAAAAGAAAATACTGAAAGTTATGATGATTTCACTCTGACCATCTGTCTCATTACAGACCTCAGCCATTGGACCTCATCTAAAGGATCACATTAAAGGACTCTTAACCACTTTGTGAATATTTATGTGTATATAAGAGGTTATTGATAAACTTCTAAGGCAGATATTTGTGTCATTTTTTTCCTTTTTGTTGTGTCTTATGTACTGATTATGTTTTTCATTGGCTTGGATATTGTGATTCAAAGTAAATCTCATACAAACAGAGTCCAAGCCATAATTGTTATACCTATTGAAAGTTTTTAAATAATAGATTATGTAAATTATAGTATATACAATTAGTTAATGAAGTAGAATGAAGAAATTGATAGGAAGCTGTTCATATGAAAGACTGTAAAATAATGTAAATTCTAGTGCTTGAAATCCTTCCAATAAATTTTTATCTAGCAACTACCTTCTACCAGGTATTATATTAGAAACTGGGCGCACAGTACTCTGGTAATTTCAAAAAAATCTTATTTGTAATAAGTTGCTTCTTTCCTAAAACTTATCTTTTTTTCTCCTTGATAGGAGTGTATTTTTTTCTCAGATTGTATATGTGGTATGGATAGGCAGCAATACTTTTCTTTTGATTTAGAATGAGTCACTCTAACAAAACACACCAAGTTGGTTATCTGTACTTGCATACAGTATACTACAGATTTTAGATATGGACAGTTTTATAATACAATATTTATTTTAAAGTGAATAAAATGTCCACAAGCAGTGTTGTCATGTAGTTAATGACAGGTCATTCAGTTTATTTTATCCATTGCCCTTTGCACACATCATGTATTGTGTCTAAATACCTGAGTAAGAAGGACAGTAACGTGACCATAAAATTATTTTATTTTCCCTCCTTTTCACTAATTCTGGCCAAAGATACTTTAGTTGGGTACATACTAAAACATGGGGGATTATTAGTAGATTTTTATAGAAAACACATACAGCACAGTAATGCGCTTAAGTTCATACCTAAGTACAGAAACTCTAACTTTGCATTCCAGGACAGATCAATTGATCTCTGAGTTTCACTTTCCTCTTTTGTAAAAATGCTACTTAATTCCTAAGGGAGCAATACGGTGCATTTTCACTTTACCATATGTAAAAATCCTTGCCCCCGTACTTGATACCAGGTTTCTCAGTAAATACTAGTTTATTGCCACATATTGTCCTTGTCACCTACTAATAAGATGAGACAATGTTAAGCTACTAAGACACTAAAGCTATTAAGATACATTTCTTCAGTAAATTATACAACTATATAAGTGATTTAAGACAACTACTCTCATGAAATTATAGATACAATCTATATAGATTATAAATAAATGTTTTGTGAATTCAGTGTCAGAAAACACTTTGAGAATGTTTAAACCAAACCCTTATAAGAGGGAAAATCTTTAAAAACTACTGAAATGGTTCACCAAAGATTTATAAAAATAGAAGTCATAATTATTTCAAAGTAAAATGTTTAAAAACTCTGTTAATGGCATCAACTTCTTTGAGGTCTAAGCCAGGTAGCTCCACTTGTAAATCATTGTTCCCTTGGGTCCATGAAGTCACATTTGATCTCCAAATTGTTTATTGTTGCCTCCATCATACAGCCATTTTGATTTGTATGTAGCCCGAATTCCTAATAGACTGGGAGAAGGGTTCAGCTATAATATGCCTAATGCAGACCTTGAGATTAAGAGTCCTGTTTTAGTGGATACTGTGCCAGATGTAGATTCGCTAAAGGATAGCGTGAAAATAAAGCTAAAATAAGCTTCCTGTTAATTGTAAATTATTCTGTTAATTGTAAATGAACTCTCTAGTGATTGCGATTAGGGATCTCACTTTTATAACTTCACCTACATACTGAACTCAAACTCAAGATTTCAAGAAAAGTTAGCTTATTTTCACAGGAAGTTTGTGATGGAGATATTTTATTGCCTTCACCTGCTTTTCTTCATATCACCACGAGATGGAGCCTATAGTCCTCTCTGTATTGAAGGGAATTTGGCTACAAAAGGCAACAAATCGTATACTTTGTGTGTATTCCCTTATAGACCTTTTGTTTCCTTGTTTTTTTTGGGGGGGGGGGTTGAGACTAGGTCTCGCTATTTTTGCCTGTGAAACCGCAGGCTCACGTTGCCTGGGGTACCACAGACTCAAGCAATCCCCAGCCTCAAGCTTCCCAGGTAGCAGGGATTACAGGCACACGCCACCACTCCCAGCTATATTTTTTTGGAACTAGGTCTCACTACGTACCCCCAGCAGGACTCGAACCTCGATCCCTGGTCTCAGTCGTGGCTTCCTAGGCTGCCACTTACAGGCATGCGACACCATGCCCACCTCCTAATAAACTTTAGTTCAGTCTGTCTGACCTACAAAAGCTTTACCTGATTTCTTACCTAATAAGTCATCAGGCAAAATTTTTGAGCCAGTAGTACCAGAGATCTAGTGTAAAGGAACTTGAGCTAGAAAAGGAAAATAAAAATCGATTTAAATTTTCAATAGCTTTATAATCCATTTCAAATAAAAATATCAGTTATCCTAGAATGGAACTTTAAGCTGTTTTCCTAATATTGAGGGGTTTTAGATAACAGTGTTTGCATTCCATTTGAACATAGACATGAACAGTCTTCAACATATATATAGATGTTTTATGTTGAGCTAAGCTTGCAAAATATGTCACCATTGTAATGACTTAAAAGAAAATCCTTTTTTACAATAGTTTGTTTGACAAGGATTATAGAGAAACCATGAAGCACAACATATCTAATAATTTCTCTTGCTCATCCTTTCTCACAACCCTGCACCTGGCTCTGGTGCCCAATGTGGGGCACAACGCAAAGCATCTCTCTCTGTTACCTTGCCTATCCACACTTAGCACCAGTTGTGCTATTTTTTAAAATCACCATTTCCTTTAATAATTTTATTACTTATATTTCATTTATGTTTAAAAAGTATCTTAACTCTTCTTTCCCCCCAAAAAAGGCTTCACATTCAGCAACATTTAATTTTGTCCCCCAAAAATATACAAGCTCGGTGCCAATCATATAATCTTGCTTTAATTACAAATATATAAAATGTCAAAAGCTGCCAGCTAAAACCAAACTCATAACTGTAAAATAAAAAAACCTTCATTTTACTATCTTCATTTACTATCTTCATTTATCTAGCTTCAAAACACTAAAAACAAAACTAACATAACAAATCCAAAAAAGCAAAAAAATCCATTCCCCAGTATTTATCTTAAAAAAACCTTCCTTAAAAGTTACCAACAATGTATAAGTAAACCCCCTGCCCACCCATTATCTCACAAAAACTAATGTTTTACCCAAATTTTATTAACTTAGCTATTAGTCTTCCCTAGTTAGTCATAAAACATTCTCTTAGTCACCTTTTTTTCCCTTGCCTAACCCTGGTAAAACGTCTAATAATTTACCTTAAAGTTGCTACCAACCATGCTTCTAATAACCCACAGTCTATGTCAATCTCTCGCTCATCCTTTCTCACAACTGTGCCCAGCTCTTTACACATCTCTCTTAACCCAATGCAAAACACAATTCTTACAAATGAAAATTCACTAGTAAGATAATGGGTCATTAGAAATTCTGATTTGGTTAAATGGCAACAACTGTCCCCTCTTGATAACCCTTTTAATATGGTAAACAATATGAGTACAGTGGCAATTTATCTAGATCCAGATATAATTTATGATTTTAAGTGATACAAATAGTCCCTTCATCTTTTACTTATTAAATAATAAATCTTAATTTTTGTTCCTCCTTAACCTTGCATAAAATTGACATTTAACAAGTATTTGCTAAAAAACTGAATTTCTCATTTTCTCTTACCCATATCTTATAAAACCATACGCATGGGTTTTCTATCAATCCTAGTTTTTCAGTGTTTAGTACTTTGAGGGCAAGAAAATATTTCCTGGCCGGGTACGGTGGCTCATGCCTGTAAGCTTCAGCCTATGAAGCGGCCGGGGCTAGGGATCACGGTCCAAATCCCGCCTGGGGCCTGTAGCGAGACCTAGTTCCAAAAAAATAGCTGGGCGTGGTGGCGTGTGCCTGTAATCCCAACTATCTGGAAAGCTGAGGCTGGGGATTGCTTGAGTCCGTGGTACCCTGGGCAATGAGAGCCTGCGGTTCCATGGGCAAAAATAGCGAAACCTCGTCTCCAAAAAAAAAAAATATATATATATATATATATATATGGGTTCTACATATCATTTACTTAATTTTTGCTCATACATTATTATCTCATGGTTCTGTAATGTTTCCAGAACAAGAGCATGGTGTCTGCATCTTCTTTTGTTTTATTTCTTCCACTTGTGGCAGAGGGACTGAAAGTTCCTTCCTGATCTCTTAGCTCATGATAAGGGAGGAAGAGGAAGAAGAGGAGGAGGAAGAGGAAGAGGAGGAAGTGGAAGAGCAAACAAAAATATCTGCTTATTAAAGAAAAGAAACCACTAAATTTGTTTACAAGCTGAAATACTTTTGCTTTGGGAAAATCTTTCCAAAATTTCACCTAAAGAGATTGATTGTTAACTCTGGTGAAAAGGTTAAAGCCCCTTTTGAACAGCACAAGCCCTGGGAGAAGAACTCCAGCATACCCTGCCATGACCTAGACTACTGGCAGGGGTGGGGAGGTGAGGTGCGTCCTATACCACCAGGATCTTTGGGGCTCAAGAACTTCAGGTCCAGGGATCTCACGCTGAGAAAGCTGGCATCTGCTTCCACATGGGCACGGGGTGGGGCCAGGTACCTCTGCTAGGGTATGGGCTAGGGAGGGGGAGGTTCCCCCTCTGGTTTGCTCCAACCTCAATCAGACTTGCACTAGGAATGAAAAACCCAGTCTCTCTAGCTGCAGATATAATGGAGAGGAAAGGAAGTAATAACAGCCCTGGATAGACTCACCACCTGGGTGGAACAAGCACTGTGTCAGGAACCACTGAGACAGGAAGGTAAAACCAGGGACTGAGGTGACCTGTCACAGATTTCCACCCTCATCATCTCTGGCACTGGGGAATCAAACCCCAAGCCCACAGTAATGTGCAACATGGAAGAGGCTCCCTTCTTTACCAATCAACGAAGGAAGAAAGCCACATGATGTGGTTGTGGCCCCATGGCACACTAACACGAGAGGAGAAGAGCTGAATCAACCACCTGGAGAAGTCTGTCCCCAGCAAGGAATGCCTCTACTGCCAGTGGCTGGGAATTGGATTCTTAAACCCAGATATCAGAACTGTATGGCACAGAACCAGCAACACGTGACAGACGCCAGAAAGGATCCTGGAGAAGCGCACCACATCCACCCTACAAGTTCCGGACACATGCTCAGCCTGACTAACTGCATCAGCTACTCCTGGAGATCTGAGCAGCCTGTTCCATTGCTATCCCGGCGTGCAAGTCCACACCCAGGGGGAAAAAAGGACATAGCCCCAGAAAAAGAAAAGACCAGTGAGCAGTGAGCCAAACATGGACCAACAGCTTGCAGCGACAGGAGTCGGAATGACCAGAGCAGGGAAGGGGAAAAGGGGTGGGGGGGGGGGGAATAAGGGATACAACACAACCATACAAACATGACCAACCATACAAACATGACCAATATTGTATGAAAATTACAAAATAAAAAATAAATTTTAAAAAAGGCTAAAGCTCACTGTCAAATATATACCTTTATTAAAATTGCCATATACTTTAAAGTAACTTGTGTCCTGCCTTCTGCCTTCTCTCCTCCAAGAACTAGTTACCCCTTTTCTCCTTTAACTCCTTTGTGATTGCTGAAAAGTCTACCTCGGAATTCAGTGACTTCAGGCTGCATGAGTCAAAGAATTCCAATAAGAATGACAGCGGGTTATCTAGCAGCAACAAGAACTTGTAGCCCTCGTAAATCAAGACCCATGTCCCCTTAGGATCCTGTTGACAATCATCTTGGGAAAATAAAAAGGGATGCCCCCCCAAAAAATAGGAAAGAAAGAATAAAAACCAGAAAAATTTATTGTAAGCCAGTCAAAAAGAATTTTGGATTGACATCACTTCATCTACTCAGTCCAGGCTTCATTCATTAATCGTTATTTCTTTAATTATTCAAAACATATGCACTCAGGTCAGGGACAAATAGGTACTAGAGATATAGTGCTGAACAGAACAGACAAAGTCTTTGTTCTATTAGAGCTTTATTTTAGTGGGAAGGCACCCAGTAAATACTTGTAAAAATTATGGACCAAATTGTGTCCTACCCTCACCCTTCACCTGCCCACGCTCCTTCCAACTCATATGTTGATTCATTTGGAGTTAGGGCCTTTAAGAAGGATATTAACATTAAATGAGGTCATATGCTTGGGGCCCTAATGCAATAGGACCAAAATTGAATTATGGGAAGTTAGAAACCTTGCATAGCCCAAGCGTATTGGGCAGGAATGAAGGAAAACAGTGACAGAGGAGACCAGGGGCCAGATCATTGTGGCCACACAGACCATGACAGAACATCAATTTTTTTTTTCCAAGCTGGATGGAAAACTACTTAGTTTACACAGCAAAGTAATATATATGATTGACCTTAAATGAATCACTGTCGCCCAGGAAAAATGCTATAATAGAACAGGATGGAAACTGGGAAAGTGGTTAATGATTCCAGTGTGAGGTGATGGGGAAATGGGGATAAAAGTGGTGATAACCAGATTCAGAGTATATATTCAAGATAATTGAGGATTTGTCAAATGAGGATTAGATGTGATGTGCAAGAGAAAGGAAAAAGTCAAGGGCACCAAATTGTGCTATGCTGCTGGGTGATTACTGAGATGATAAAATAGCAGCAAGCACAAGTTTGAATCAAGGAGTTGTACATGTTTGTTTGTTTGTTTTTTGAGACTAGGTCTCGCTATTTTTGCCCGTGGAACCGCAGGCTCTCATTGCCTGGGGTACCACAGACTCAAGCAATCCCCAGCCTCAGCTTCCCAGGTAGCTGGGATTATAGGCGCACGCCACCACACCCAGCTATTTTTTTGGAACTAGGTCTCGCTACGGGCCCCAGGTGGGACTCGAACCGCAATCCCTAAGCCCCGACCGCTTCATAGGCTGAAGCTTACAGGCACGAGCCACCGTGCCCGGCCCAAGGAGTTGTACATGTTAAATTTTGAGATGCCTGTTAGACATCCAAGTGAGATGTTGAATATAGAGCTGGATAGACCAGCATGGAGTTCAGGGACAGGGTAAGAAGAGAGATATAAAATTGAGTGTCATTAGCATTTAAATGATGTTGGAAGCCAAGAGACTGAATATCATTGTAATTACGGCCAGTTTCTACTTCTCAATTTATAGACCCAGCTTTAGGGATGGAGGAGGGGGTAGGAAGCTATTTTCCTGCATTTCTGCTCTTTCTTTTCTCCACCCATTCTCACAAAATGGCCCCATTTGGCTTCAAGCTGTCATTGCCTTCATTCCTGGAAGTGACCCTGGAGAGACTCTCTTGCCTCTCCTGGCTTTGAGGATATTGCACCGGACAGTTGCTCCTGGAACACCTTTGTCAGTTAGTCACAAATGCAGAGCCCTCCCAAGGGTGGAACCTAGCTGCTCTGCCAATGGTTCTAAGCCCATTGTAGACCTAGCCTCTCTAAAGCCTAGGCCTCCAACAGCGTTGTGCCTTTTCCCATCAGCCTGCCTGCCTCTCATATCATTCCATAGGCCTGGTGGTCTTTACCCACTCATGGCCTTTTTTAACTCCAATAGAAGAACAGTGGGCAAGTCTTGTTCGAAAGACCATAGGCCTCTTTCATTACTGGAAAAGAAAAATAACTGCATTTAGAGAGTAAGGGAGAAAAGGTAAGTCTCCATGGGATAAAGATCCCAGTTCTGGGCCCAGTGCCACTGAACTGTGATGAAGAGGGTGAACTAGAAAGACTCTGTAAACTAGCCTGGCTAGATTATGGAAAATTATTTAAGAACGAGTGTTAATCATGAGTCAGATCTGGAAGAGAAACTGAGGCTTCTACCACTCTTACTCTAGATCTTCAAGCTGGGATGTGAACATCTTGGGTCTGAATAAGGAAACTAGTTTTGCAGATGCAGTCAGTAAAACAGAGCTGTCTGAAAAGGCTGCTGTGTCTTTCTCTGCAGAACCTCAAGCTGTTTTTCCTTTGCCACTGCCCTTTTGCTACTGCCCCTCTCCCCACTTTATACAAAAGAATATCCACCTTGAATTCTGAGACTGTTGTTGCTGAATATAAACTGTTGCTAATAAAGGAACTATTTAAAATATTAGTTTCAAAGAAGGATTCTTAAAAAATTAATTAAGGGTTCATAACTGTGTTTCCTCTGGCCTATACATAAGCATTTTCTTCACACTGTAGTCTCCAAAATTGCTCTAGATTGCTATTATGTCAGCACAATAGCTGTTGGCATTACCACACATGTGTAATATCAGAACCTCCATAATCAAACTGGCAAAATGGCTGCCATCTTATTGGAGGTAATAGTGGAACACTTTTGAACCTTAAAAGCAGAGTTAGTGAAGAAATCAGTTAGGGAGGTGATGAATCAATCAGAGGAGGCTAATAATATTTTCTAAAGCAGGAGAGAAGACTTGTTTTGTAGGTTAAATAGATGAGTTTTAAAATTTAAAACTACAACCAGATACACTCCAACTGCCAATTCAGTTTTGACCACTGAAAAGGTATCAATAGGAAAACATTTATTCCCAGTTCTATTTCTTATTTGCCAGGTTACCTTGAGACTATTAATGCACCAGTTAATACATATCACCATAAATTAAAGTTAAATGAGAGAAAAGTCACATCGATATTATGGAATAAGGACGACAGTGGCTAGTCAGGCTGGTAGTGTTTATCAAGGAATCATTCTGGAGATCTTTCAGACCCTTGACCTAATGATTTCGCAGATACTTCATTTCCTCTATTCAGTTCTTTTCTCTTTGAATTAATGTCTTCTGAACTTTAAAACTAAGTCCTGATAGATAAACATAAAATTCCAAAATTCTGCAAATTTTTCAAAATTTATCTCATTTTAAAGAAGTCTTTGAAATGTTCATTCAGAACTTTTTCCTGATGGGTGAGAAATTTAGTTTAGTAAGGAATCAGTCTCTGGAATTCATTGTTGTGGTTAGTCTGAACAGTCTTTCAAGGAATAGACTCCTCTCTCTGAGCTTCAAGACATTGATATTAGATATATAATGAGCACTGTTGCTCTCTGATGATTTTAAAGGATGGACAGAAGATTCATTGTATTACAATCTGGTGGTCGGAAATGTTAGGATTTTTCAATACTTTTATTTTCCAAATATTATTTTAAAAGAACATTAAAAGCATCATAAATACAAATCTGGCCTAATGGTTAACATCAGAACAATTATAAAATGATTGAAATATATCATATACTTTGCATCACAGTTAAAGCATCAAGAGAACTGATTAACGTACCCTGCTAATTAGTCATATTCGACTGAATTCTCCTTACTTTTAGTTCTCATTTTAGCCCTTATGAAGAGAGAAATTATGTCTGTCTACATCTGTATCTACAGGGAGACACAGGTATAGATTTGGAGGATGGCTAAGAGTCTAGCCTATTATATATTTCATGCAAGTTAAATCAATAATTTCTAAATGAGCATAAAAATACTGAATACTTCATATGCACATGCCAAGTTTTATGCTATAATTTTTACCTCCCAAATATGGGTTAAATCATCTCATACTTACAGGTTGCACAGGAAATCTGTCCATTTTTAATTTTACAAGTAGAAATTACTTTAAAAATATTTTATTGAATCACATTTGAAATGCCTGGCCAAAAAAATAGACACATCCCCAAAAAGTGTGAAACATCTTCCCGATTAATGTTAATTATAAAGCTGAGTATCTTATTAGAATAGATATTATGCTTTAGGTTTTAGACAAAAGTCTAATTTCTAACTTGCCACAATTCTTCAAATGATCTTGGGATAAGATATTAGATTTCTTCATCCTTTGTTAAAAAGAGGTAATATACTAACCTACCTCATGGGAGTACTAGTAAATGAGAAGTGTTGTATTAAAAATATAAAAGCACAATTGAAATAGTTATTCATGATTTCTAAAAACAGCATTCAATTACAAAAAAAACTGAGTGGATATTTTCTCGTCTGTTATAAAATTTAATAGCAAAAATAAAGGAAGACAGGGAGAGAAGGCAGAGAAGAGAGGGATCTAGAAGGTGAATGTAAGAACAAAGTAAAACCCATTTATCTCATACTTAGATCTTAGAAGTAGAAATGACTCGCTGATATTGGAAGGTAAAAATTGTTATGTGAAGCTTAGCAGAGCCCCAGCTGAGTAGCTACTTTTGTCTTCTCCCTGTCTCTCAGGGCCTCTATTTGGGGACAGCTGGGGGAAGGCGCTGTAAATTGAAAGCCTTTCATTCAAAGGAACAAACTGCTCTGGTCTGCACTAACAGTTCTTGAAGACAACAGTTCTTAAATAAACAATATCTTTGTCTTTATAAAGATAAGTTTTGTATCTTGATGCTCATGTTGGTCTAGTTGTTACAGTTCCAAAACAGCAGCAAGTTCAAATGTTAACCATATCATGGAAATGTTTGACATAAAAATATGATTTTATAGCTCTTAGGCTAGGAACTACCGAATACAAAATTAGCTTGAGCAATAGAAATGTTTCATGTCCATTCCCAATTTCAGACTGGGAGAAAAAGAATACATTTAGGTTGAAAATAGATCACCTTAGGAGTTTTTCCTACCATAGTTATATATAAAGACAAAAATTTTTTTTTAATATTATCTGGATACTCTGTCAGATAAACTCTTCTCATACAGAAGGAAAACGTAGATCAAGATGCTATCAGTCACATCCTTACGCTTTCTTAAGCAATAAGAGAAACTATTCAACATAAAACAACAGTGCAGACTGTAGCGTTTCTCACAGCACTACATCCCAACTGAGAGGTGCTTACTCTCCCAGGAACAGCATTCCTCTATTGATGCAGTTCTTTTAATGTGCATGCTTGGGTAAGAGCATTCAGAAATACAATCATGTATTTCTGACAACTAAAATAATCTTTTTAAAACAAAGGACCACATAGCTCCTCAACTACGATAAATTCATTTCTATAATAATAAATGGCAATAGGCTTAATACGATAGTCTTGGCTGACTCTCCTATCAAAGGAAAGTACTTAGTGCCTGCGTATTTTTGGTAAGGATAGTTACAGGTAATATAATTGCGGTTTTTCTGCTTTAACAACAGATTATTTCTTCAAATAAGCATGCTACTAAAAAAGTGTACTGTCCCCCATTTCAGTACTTTAGAGAATCAAAATATGAAATTTAACATGACAAAGCTAACACCTCAGTAAAGATCATACTTTCACTTTCTGTACAAAATCTGTCTTAAAAGAACTGTGAAGACCCCTAACTCTGACGCAAATGATCACAATCAGTTCATTTTCTCTAACGTAGTAGCATGATCATTCTTGGCATCTATAAAAAAGTTCAGTATAAAAGTTTGAAGCACAGGTAAAGGAAAATCTAAATCATAAACTGTTACATCAAATCTTAAAATCTCAAGAAACCACAAAGCAAATCAATAGATGCGAACACTTCAGACAAAAGAAAGTATTAGCTGCCAAGAGTCTAGCTGTATTTTTAAAGTTTTCATCTACCACTGGTCTCACGAAAGGAAAAAAACGGGAAAAAATGAATTAGTATCAGAAACAAAAACCTTTTACACAAGATTTTCTGGCCTCCATGACTCTAAACAGAAGGGACTGGGATCTGCTTGACTGAAGTGCTGTCATATTCTTGCATTAGATCATTAGTTGTGTGATAATGCATGGCAATATATGAGTTGGCAAATCCAAAAGAATTTACTGGCTGTAAGTTTTGAGGGATGCTCTCTTCCTGGGAGGGGCTGCTGTTGTAGATGCTGTAGTAAGGCTCAATTCGAGTGTGGATGGGGGTCGAGCTGCTCTGACCATAGTGCTGGTGTCCAGCGGAGATTTTGGGACTGACCACGCTTTCCTTTGAATGACTGGGGCCACAAGCCTGGTCCACAAATTTCTTCTGAGCCTTGGGTGACAGCATGTAGGCAGAGTTTGTTTCGTGATGGGAGGATTTGTTTCTGTTGACTTCAAGGTTTCCTTTTCCCATGGCTCGAAGCCGAGTCTTGTGTTTGCAACAGAAGAAACCTAGGCCTACATACTGGAGGCACCAGAGCACTTTCCTTCTCAGCCCTGCACTGTTTCGAGAATAAATAAAAGGGTTTAACCCTGACTTGAAAAAAATGAGGGTAAACCCAAACAGTTCAAACTGGTAAAGGATGAAGCTGCCGTGGCGGGACAGGACCACCTGGACCAAGGAAATCCCCAGTGGAAGACAGCAGACCAGCACTGACAGCACGATGATCACACAGGTGACCACCGCTTTGGAGTCCTTAGCCGTGGAGAGATTGACAGCTGATACCAGCTGCAGCCGGCTGGCTGCTGGGGTCGGCAGCTGGTTGGAACTCTTGGTGTATCCATGGGTCTGAATGTGCTGCAGCTTGTTGTAATTCTGGTTCCTGTACAGAGCTGGCATAGTACATTGGACAGGATCTCCCCCTCCCTTTACCGGGGCCCCCATGAAAGGCTGTGGTCTGGAAGCATCAACTGTGATTACTGGGGGGCACTTTCTGACTTGAGCATTTTTCCTCAGGGTCTGAGCAATCATGATGTAAGAGACAGAGACCACGGCAACACAAAAGGTAAAGTCGACCACATAGAGAGACAGAATGGCTTTCCCTTCTCCAGCAATCAGACTGGACATAGGAAGGCAGAGGTGGGACTTGCTGGTTTTCAAGGTGGCCAAGGTGGCAAGGGTGAAGCTTGTGGCCCAGAGAAGCAGAGTGAGGAGCAAGGTGCAGGGAAGTGGGGCTGTGCGATTCGGCTGCTTCCCCAGCACCATGTGGAGCCGGTGCAGGGCAATCACTGCCACTGTCTTGAGGGACATGATGATGAAGCCTGAACTGGTGAGATGGAAGGTGAAGCAGAAAGCATCAGGTATGCTACTAGCTGAACTGAAGAATAACACAAAGGTGAACATGGGGGCAGTAACCCCACAAATGAAAAGGTCGCAGAAGGACAGGTTGAGAATCATGAAATCAAAGTTGGTTCTGAACTTCCTGAAGGCTGGATCAAAGAAAGACAAGAAGACAATGAAGTTGCCATAAGAGCCCAGGCAGAAGATGATGGCGAGTAGAAAAGTACAGGTTGCCAACGTGGCGGTGTGGATGAGCTCCTGGATTTCCTCAGGGAAAGAAGTGCTGTTTCCTCCCTGGGAGTGAGGCACATGGAGAGAGGTGGCGTTGGGAGCATCCTGAAGATGGTCCGTTGAGTTCATCTTCAGAAGAAAATGACTCTTCCTTCTGTGGGAAGGGAGTCAGGGCTTCAACTCACAGATGAGCAATATGTGGCAAAATTGGCCCGAGGCAGAAAAGCCTGCATGTAAAAATGCATACCCAGAAAAGGAAATGAATTAATACAGAAAGTACAGCGAGCTCATGATCTTTCACAAAAAGCATGAGAATTTTTCAGCACCGGCCCAACACACTGAAAGCATTTCTCCTAAGTCCAACGCAGAGGACACAACTCAAAATACATTCATCTGGTTAACTTTAAGTTTTATGGCACAATGGTTTTCAAACTAGTGCAAGTATCACCTGGAGAGTATGCTTTTAAAAAGCAGATTTCTGGACCTCAAATTGAGACTCTGACTGATAGGTGGGGTCACATTATGTTTCAGAACACACCCATGCCAGACACTGGATACACAAACATAACCTCTTAGGCAAAAAGATCACAATGTAGTTGGAGATCAACCTAACTATGTAACTACAGCCTAGTGTGCAAATCATAGAATAGTAGGGTACTATGGCAACAGAGAGGGGAACCTACTCCAATCAGGGTAGAGACTGGGAGAGGATAAAGGAGTCTTGGTGAGGAGTTAGCTGGGTAAAAGGTGAACAGCAGGGAGTGAGAGATAGGCAGGCTGGAAGAAGGACGGGTAGGTAGATTCAGGCAAGAAAGAACAAGTGGTTGAAATATGAGGGGGGGGGAGGGGGTGCTCAAACATACTGTAGCCCTTTATATAACTCTACAAATTGCTAACAAACATTATTTTTTCCCTAGGAAGAGTCTTTTATTTTCCATGAGGTTTAATTTCTGCTGCCTGCTTGCAATTTTTTGGTTAATTCCATTCTCTCCTTTGTTAAAAACTTGACAGTATATGAGCACTAGATATCAGAGTGGAAAACGAACAAAGAGGGTCTGAATTACATCTGAGATTTACAAGATGCTAAGCACCACTTTGTAAGCTGCTATATAAATGTGAGATATCATTATTCCAGTACCCTCACGATGAAACAGGCGTTCATCATGTGTTCATTTGCTCAGTTTACAAATCATGTCATATATGCCAGTTTTTGCCAGGTGTTGAGGGTAATAGGATGAGTAAGATAGCCTCTATAAAAGAGCCTTGCTTTTTCCTTTACTTTTTGTTTTAATTTTGCAATGAGATTTAAAGTACACTTACACAAATCTTCTTTTAAGTCTCAAAGTCTGTGCAGCCTGGTGCCCACCCTGTTCCCAAAGATGCTTCCAGGGCGACAGTTTAAATTGTTCCCTGGAAACTGGTGCAATGCTATTGACAACCTAAAAGCATTTGCTTTAATTCAGTGTCTAGGAAAAAACAAAAGGCACTGGGGAGGTCTAGGAGTGATGTTCAGAATATGTAACCAGCAGCCTAAACTGGGTCGCAGAGACCAGATTTACCCTTTAGTTGCTGAATCATAGGGTTCCAGGGGGCCAGGTGAGTGAAGGGTTACTGGGAGCTCCAAGTAGCAGCTATGGACCAACCAACAGAGAAGTCTCTCAGCATTCAACAACAGCTACCACTGTGCTGGTGAGTACCAGTCCTGGGGGAGAAGCATCTAATTGGTGTCCTTTGTGAAGGACATTTTCAAGTTCAAACAACCACATTGTGACAATATGATGACTATTTCCACTAAGAAGTGACATCAGCTTTTCCGTACCTTCCTTATCCAGGTTTTGTGAGAGAAAAATACAAATCTGACTTGTTTCTTCATGATGAGAACTTAAAAAGGAGGGTTCCACCTAGTGTTTTTACTTAAAGCTTGTATATTCTGAACAATTTTTGATCTTTGTTGTCAAAAGACAATTTTTTTTTAATCGCTAACCAGAGGATCAGGTTAACTAATACAAAGAGAAGTAGAAGAGGAAAACCAATTTTAATACATAGGAGGTAGGAGGCATTTCAATTTCAATAAACTTAAAAATAAAGGCAAATTCTAAGTCAGGAACAAATTTTTCAGTATAATTACTATATTAGCTTACTGTTTAACCATTTTTAATTTTTTTTTTTTTTGAGACTAGGTCTCGTCCAGGGTTGTCTTGACCCCGCGGACTCAAGTGATTCCTAGTCTCAACCTCCCAGGTAGCTGGGATTACAGGTGTGTGTCATCATGCCTGGCTTATATTAATTTATTAAGTGCTTGTCAGATACTGTACTCAGTATTACCCACTAATAACATAAATTCACTAATAACTTACTGAATCCTCACAACTGAGTTAGTACAATTTACATACACTTTACTGATGAGGAGACTGAGTTTGTGAGAGAGTAAGCATCTGATCCTATTTAGTTACTCTTTTAAAGTCCATAATCTTGGTGGTGCATGCCTGTAGGTGGCAGCCTAGGTGCCATGGTGGGGCAAGGGATGGCGGTTCAAGTTCCGCCCGGAGCACGTAGTCAGACCTAGTTTCCCCCCTTCCCCCCAAAAAAGAAAAACAGCTTGGTGTGGTGGCGCGTGCTTGTAATCCCAGTTGCCTGGGAAGCTGAGGCTGGGGATGGCTTGAGTCTGTGGTATCCCCGGCAACGTGAGCCTGTGGCAAAAATAGCAAGACCTAGTCTCAAAAAAAGTAATAAATAAATAAAGTCCATAATCTTCACTAGAATGTTCTCAAACAGAACAAAAAGAAATGAAGAAAGGGATTCCTAAAAAGAAATCAAGGGAAGGATTTCCTATTCAGAAAGTTATCTGTAGTTTGCTGGGTGGTTATTATATAACAGATACTTAGACTAGTCTTACATAAGATATCAAACTTTATTTCATTCTCACTAAAATCCCATGAAGTAGCTCATGCAATCCCTTCTCAACTGAAAGTTTCTGGAAGCCAAAATTTGAATTCACTTTCACTCTTAATGTTTTGTGCACTTCTTTAGCAGACTGATTACCACTGTTATAGGGAAATTATAAATTACTCCTATTGTGATAATTCAAAGATGAAAGAAGGAATCAGAGCCTGGGAAGGGAAGAGGGAAGAAAAGCACAAGACAGAATACAAGTAAAGGTTTGGGCAGAGCAATCAAGGAAGTAATAAAGGAAGTGGAGGGAAAGTAAGCCCAGAACTAAGTACTAACTTTTGGGACTATGAAAAAGGAGGCCTAGCGTATGATGTGGAAGTTATGACAGTATAATCAGAAAACTCAATGACTTGGAAAGGGAGTAGATCAATCTCGATTTGCTACCCTTAAATACTGAATGTATTCAATGCAGCACACAAACTGCATTGGGATCATTCATAGTCTGGAATTTCTTCCAGAGCACATTCACAAAACTAGAAAGATTTTATGTTTGACCGTTGACCATAAGCAGGCATATTTAGTCACAATGAAAGGAGTGATTTCATATTCATCTTGTAATGACAAGGGAGAAGGGACCCTAAAGTAGCCAGTAAGCACGGATTAATAATGACAATTTATTATACGGTGGCGATTTGCTCTCATTAAGATGTGTGAAGAGCCTCCGAGAAGCTAGCGTGATGCCATAACTTTCTAGTGTGTATTAACATTGTATATGCACTTTTACAACTCCTGACCTGGATTATTCCAGCACCCTCCGTTCCCTTTCGTCTCGTGCCTTGAATTCCTGGAGGCAGGCACTGTCAGCGCCCAACCCTCACAGACAGCAAGATGCTGTCTTGTCATTTTCGCACCGTTGATACTGATCAGGAAAACCTCGAGGAAGTTCGCTGACTTGCCAAGGTTACCAAGATTCAAGACAGATTGATCCGATTTCCGAGACCCTGCTCTAGCTCCCGGAATGAACTACCTCTAGAACCTGGAGCGGCCGCTGGTGCTGAGTCGTGAAGACCTAGGTCTGTGGCTGACGGCAGAGGCGGCGGAGTCCTCCAACTCGAGGTGGGATGGGAGCCCAGGGAGAGGGGGCTAGCCGGGTCGCGGGCGGCGAGGCGCAGCGCTCCGAGATGGGGCAGGTTTCGGTAAGGAGGGCCTAGGCCTGGCCAGGGAAGCAAGTGAGAGTCTGCAGCCCCGCGGGATGTGAAGGGCTCCGCAGGGCCCGGCGGGGGGGCAGGGCTCCCGCGGGACCAGCCGCGCGTGAGAGGCGGCGGGCAGGGGCGAGATGGCTACCCCCAGGCCGCGCTAGGGGCGCAGGTGCTCGGCGGCCGGGCCTGGAGCAGCGCGGCCGCGCTCCTCGAGAGCCCGCCGGCCTCCCCGGGCCAGGCCTCCCCGTCCCCGCGGGGTCGTCCTCCTCCGAGGGTCCTCGGCCGCTCACCTGCCGGGTGGCCGCAGCGCCGCCCCTCCTCCTCCATCTCGCAGCCTGGACCCGAGCTCCGCCCGCCGCCCCGGATAGTGCAGGACCAGAGGCATCATCGCCATCGCCGCCGCCGCCGCCGCCTCCGCGCATCCCGGGAGCCACGGCGAGCCCGGGGCGCGGAGGCGCAGTCACGGAGACGCGGAGGGCGCCGCCCCCTCCGCTGGACACTCGGGCCTCGGCGCACGCCTGCCCCCCGGCACTTGCTCGGCCCCCAAGAGCACCCCAGGGCCGCCCCGCCCTCGGCCTCAGCGCGGTTGTTTCACCGCTCTCGAGTCTGGGCTTCCTGTGGGCAAAGGCAAGGGGAAAGGTGGGGACACCAGTGGCACACAGCGACCCGCGGAATGGGGCCGTTTGGGGCTCTGGGCTCCCTGCAGACCTCAACAGGTTCCACTCCTGGCCTAGCTTCTCTCTAGGGTGCAGCTAACGCCCCCCCCCCCCCCCCCCCCCCCCCCCCCCCCGCGGTGAAACGGGTGTCGCTTCAAACTTTGAGTAGAATTTGTAAGTCACTTTTTTGGTAACAGATTTTTAAACAATTTTACGGGAAAATTTTTTAAAGAACATCCTTTTCTCTAACCTGAGGGAACTCAGTAAGTCACTAGGAAACGTGGAAAGCACAAACTAACCAAGGATATAAAATAACTAAGGCCAGGCGTCGCCGACATCAACGTTGTGTTGAATGCAAAAAAACTTGGAAGCAATGTGCAAGAAAACAAAATACTGCCGAACCCTTTCATTCTTTTAATATTAGTAACATGTCTAAAGTAAGAACTTAGTGTCAGAGCTATCAAATAATGACACCTAATTAGGAGCTTACAATTCAAAGCTTGTCAGGGGTACTATAAAATAGAAGATGCTATGTGATACTCTTTCCTTCACTCTGGTGCCAGAAAACCTGAAAATTTCATTTAAGTGAAATACCTTAGTGAGAATGTTGCTTAGTAAAAATATTGAAATCCCTAGTTGGTTAATAGTCTATCTTTTTAAAGAGTGGCACTGAAATGCCAAATAATTTTTTACTCATATAAGTTGTCTTTCAAGAAAACTTAAAAGTTCAAATTCTATATGCTTTCAAGAGAAAAACAAGGGGCTGGCATATTTATAAAGTAGATACTAAATCCAGAAGCTTATATGCTATCAGAGCTCTATTTAGAAATAATTTCAAGAATATTTTCCAATTTCCACGTAATATTCAATCACTAGCCATGGGACTCTTGTCAACAATGACGACTTTGGGTGCTAGAAATAATCAGCAGGAAAAGATCACAAGGTTAGTATTTACATTGAAAACTCTAATCAAAATGATACCTTCCCCATACAAACTAGCTACTGCATAATTACCAGCCCATTTACAGACATTTTTGATGGAAGATTTTTATAGATTTGGACAGGTGAAGATCAAAGTTACACCTATGGAAGAAACTTTATACTGGGCAGAAAATAAACCGCCAATCACAACTTGTAAAAGATTCTAAAGACAGAAAATAAAAAACACCCTTGTATCTGTACTTTTATAACTCATGACCTGGATTATTCTAGCACCCTCCATTCCCTTTTTGTCTCATGCCTTAAATTCCTGGAGGCAGGCATTTTCAGCGTCTAACCCTGAGATAGCAAGATCCTGTATTGTTATTTTCACACTGTTGGTCGGGACCGGGGATCACAGCTCGAGTTCCTCCTGGGGCAACATAGTGAGACCTAGTCCCAAAAAAATAGCTGGGTGTGGGGGCATGCGCCTGTAATCCCAGCTACCTGGGAAGCTGAGGCTGGGGATTGCTTGAGTCTGTGGTACCCTGGCTGCGGTTCCACAGGCAAAAATAGCAAGACCTGAAAACAATTTTAATGTTCCACAATGGGGGACTACACAATTTTATAAATAATAGTCTTTGATCACAAAAGTACAAAGAGCATGTAGAAAGTTATTTTCATAACGCATACCAAAATTCCCAGTTCCTCACTGATCCATTTTGGTCACACTACTAATCACCAAATTGTCCTGCAACCTAGAGGACTTGGCAATGCCCAGCAATTTGAGTATTTGAAAACAGCTTTCTAATCCTATTTACCATTTTTTGAGGGGGGATGGGATTGGATTGAAACATTCCAGTCATTCATCCTAATGGGTCATAAACTTCCTAAAATTTTAAACATAAGGAAGTCTGTTGAAGGATACATCTCTAAAGATTAGCTCAAAATTTCACATTGTATGGATACAGCTTTCTCCTCCCTTATTTCCCACAAAACCTACCTTATTCCCCACTTAGGTAGGTTTTACCTTAAGTCATGCGCAATTAGCCATGACGTCTAAACACTGGTTTGCTTCCCAACACGCTGAAATTTATTGCCTTCCTCAGCAGTGTTACTGCTATTCTTCAGCTTTTGATGCATGCACATTTAAATTTTCTTAGACAGTTGTCCCTTTTACTCCCTCTACTTGTTCATTCTTATGGCAGAACCCAGGTAGCTGGGATTACAGGCGTGCACCCAGCTATTTTTTGGGACTAGGTCTCGCTATGTTGTCCTGAGCAGGACTCGAACCATGATCCCTAGCCCCAGCCGCTTCATAGGCTGAAGCTTACAGGCATGAGCCACCACGCCCAGCTTTCATCATGGAATTTTTTTAAGATGTTGATGCCTGACTCTTAGGCTGGAGAAATCCTGACTGGAGAACTAATACCTATCCAGTTTCTCAATTTCAGGAAGCTTGCTAACGCAGTTTCATACAGTGTGGCTAGAGAAAACTGAGTTGGTCAATGTATGTAATGCCTCGTTATTCAAGTGTGGTCTGAAGGTGAGGCACAAATACCATGGGCAAAAGTATTCACATTTTAACAAAGTCCCATGTGATTCCTTGACATTATCAACCCGAACATGCTATCTGACAAAACTTTCCTACTTTGGAAACATCCATCCGTGTTACTCAACAGATAAACCAATAGCCACACGAGGCTAATGAGCAATGTAAAAATGTATCTTCATTTTAAATGTAGTCATGCATGGCTACCAGCTACAAGGTCCAAACTAGTAAATCTTGGTCCCAAGGCATGATGTACATATGCGGGCTTATCAGTATGAAATGACAGGTGTTATTGCCTATCCAACTGTCTTCTCCTCTTAATGAAGACAAAAGCCAGGTGTTAAAAACAATCCATTTATTGGGGGTTAAGCTCATTACACAATTGAAATAATCAGTTTGGCACTACTCTATACAGGGATTAAGCCTGTGTATGCTGACACTTAAATACTGTACCAGGACCTCTGCTGTGTTTAGGTCTGTGTGGTCATTTAACAAATAAGATACTAAAAAATATACTTTAGTGTTCCTTTAAGGAAGACTGTACAGGATGTTATGACATTCACTAATGTGTGAAGTACTTCAGCCTAGAAGGTATCTAGCATTTTATAAACTTGTTTTAGGCAAACATGTGGTAGTCATATTTAGAGATGCACGCAAAAAAAGTTACATAAAAATTCAGACATTCTAATAATTGAACTAAAAAACAAACAAGATCAAAAAAACCAACCCACACCTCAGATTCTGTAACATGAAAAGGTAAGGAAAATAATTTAAAAAGACAAAAAATGGCATTCAATTGGTACAAAGCCAAAAATCACTAAAATAAAGAACTACATGTGAATCTTTACAAGTTATACAATGGTGTTGTGTAAAAGGTTGCATCTGTACAGTCTTGTCAACTCTATCTCTACAGTTTATACAGTCTTTTACATCTATGTAACATTTAAACAAATCAATTAAATATTAAGACTTAACAGTCTCAACGATTCTGCAGGCAAAAAAGAAAAGACAAGGGGAAAAAGTCCAAAAATTACAGATTTTCCATGAACACAGCAGTCTTCCATACAGTTTTCAAGGAGAGTCAAACAGTATTTGTAAAGAATACAGGTAAAAATCAACCAGCCAGAGTTTTCATTGTTGTTGCCGTTTATTTTCAAAATCACACATTGTATACACACACAACAATCAATCAAAAATGTATTCACCAAACCCCCAATGTTTTAGCAACTGCCCTTCTTTTCAGCACCAAAAACTCCAGTCTGTGTGAAGCACAAAGACACTGACTCTGTGTCTTGGTCGAGTAATTCATCAGGTCCTTGGTTAAGTTTGAGACTTGCCCATTTTTTTCCTTCTGTCTTCCTGGCTCTCTAGACATAAGGCTCTCAAGGCTTCAAGATTTATGGCCAATGGCCCTACTACCATCTAAACCCAACAGCCATTTGGAAAGAATTCAAAATAATCTGAGATGAATGAAATGACAGGACCTGTATTAAAGATGGGTATTCTCCATTCCAAGTAAATGATTTCTTAATGCATTCCTAGACTGTCTGGTATGGGATGCCATGATCATATTGGGTTCATTATTTCTAGTCTGAGACTTTGTGGCTTTGTCAGATGCCTCAAACAAAAAGTGATCAATATTCTGGAAACACTTCCTGACACGTTAGGAAGGCAAATGGCAGCTGAGAACCTGTAAAATGCAGACTAATGAGACCAAATACAGAAACCACCAAAATGATGAGAGCTCAACAAAGGCAGAGTTTTAAACCTGCAGAGAGCCACCACAGATGGTACCTGAGGATCTGGAATTTTTGATGAAAAAGAGCTTGAAGTGAGGACTACTCACCTGTATCAAAGAGGAAAAAATTTCAATTAGACAATAGGAAATTTAAAAATCGAGTAATTATGATCCTCTTTATTTTTCTCATCCCAGTGAAAAGGCTTCTGGGCTCACATGATAAGAAATACCTAAAAATCAGGATGAAATTATCTAACAACTGAGTTGAAATCATCTCTTAAAACTTAGAGTCCTTAAGGGCATCTAAAACTGCGTAAGGCCAACTCAGGTAGTAACTAAGAATAAGACTTATTTTATGATTTCCAGGCTAGAAAACCTAGTCCTTAATGAAGGTCTAAAAGTAGTTATATCAATTCTCTGTGAATTTATTTTCCACTAGCCAAAGCAAAATTAAAAAAAAAAAATCTAAGCAATGGCATCTAAGATGGTTAATAAAATGAAAAAACTTAAAAAATACTGACTTCTTATTCATCAAATCAGTTATATGTGCCTGAGGATGGAGGATGTCAAATTTCTTTAAACTTGGTAACTTACCCTTCTATGCATAATAACATGGTGACACAAGGAGATCAGTGAGAACAAGCAGCTGGTCATCAGTGAATTGCTGTTTGTGTTCTTGCCAATTGTCATGGTGTGTCCTTCGAAAATTGGACAATGTCTTTTTTACAGTCATCTGTAGAACAGGCAACACGTATACATTCCACGTTAACGTCTCCAAACAGCCAGGTTATATACAGGACAGCGTTAGCTAAATAACAATCCATTTAGATTTCAGATCTCATGCACCACCAAGTGTACATAAGCCAACCTTTTTTTGCAAAGTCACCAAACTCACTTCTTTAGAATTAACTCACTGAACAAACAAACAAAAAACCCACCACAACAGAATTAACTAGTTGTACTTTTAAAACAAACTAATGGAATTTGTACAACATTATTATGCCAGTTCAATATACACTTACATCTATTAAGGTGAAAAGGAAGTCAATGATTTTCAAGTTAACTTAGAAACATTCTAAGTTAACTTAGAAATTAAATAATGCCATCACAAATTTCCTTTTTATTATTAGTATTCAATTAGACACTTCCTAGTGTCTTAATGTTACATTGCGGACACATTTTCAGTATCTAAAATGTAAAAAAGCATATAACTATCCTAAAACTTCCCTGGAAGGGAGAGAGGTACAGTGATTTCCTTGCTACCACAAGATATTAAATATACATAGGAACAAAGCCTCTGTGAGATGTTTTTTCTTACATTTTAAAACAACAGGTTTATTAGGAAAAGGAGAGGAGGATGCTTGCCCAGACACAAGCAGAAAGGGAAATAAGCTGCATCTAAAAGATTTGATAATTACTGGTGAGTAGATGTAGCCTTGGCAGCCGTAACAGTATTAAGAGTATAAATGGCTTCTAACATAGTGTCACTGCGCTGATGCATGTAAAAAACTGAGACGCCTACCTCGATAGGCTGAGGATCATTCAGATGTGCACTGAGATTCATAAGGAGCTGGGGCATCCAGGTGGGAACATCATAAGGACTAGAAAGAACACATGCACCAAGTCCCAGCACCCCAGCATGACGTTTGACCAACTCTGGAAAGGATAAAACAACATATACACAAATATTTACAGGACTCGAGGCACTAGTCATAGTGAAATAAAAACAGTTTTTGATAACGCTAAATGTTTTCAGTATGAGACTCTGCATTTAAGATACACCTGCATGTACATGTGTCAAAAACAAGATTTTTGAGGCACTCAAAAACATCCTATAGTTATCCATCAATGATGGCATAATTGTCAGAAATGTCATACATATTTTCATGATAGAGTAATGGTATTTTTTGATGAGTGCATATCAAATGTAAAAGTGCAATCCCCAATCCTAAAACAACCTCTAAGCATAATAGCACTCACTTTTTTGGATGTTGACTCTACCCTATTGCTCACAGAAAGTCAATTCATTTATCACACCATGTACAAAAAATGTTCAAATTCCTTGAAACAGAGTAACTGCAATATGTCTTTATTCTGGAACGTGTCCATTCTTTAGTGATAGAAGTTACCTTAAACTGCTTTCAAATTCTCGTTTCTTTCCTTTTCTTTTTTTTTTTTTTTTTTTTTGGGACTAGGTCTCACTATTTTTGCCCGTGGAACTGCAGGCTCTTGTTGCCCAGGGTACCACAGACTCAAGCAATCCCCAGCCTCAGCGTCCCAGGTAGCAGGGATTACAGGCACGCGCCACCACGCCCAGCTATTTTTTTGGAACTTGGTCTTGCTACGGGACCCAGGTGGAGCTCGAAATGCAACCCCTAGCCCCGGCCGCTTCATAGGCTGAAGTTTACAGGCACGAGTCACCGTGCCCGGCTCTCGTTGCTTTTCTAATAAAGATATGTGTATGTGTATTATATATGTATATATGAAATAGTGAATAGGGTGCTGAATGGAGTTAAGAAAAAGAGTATCTGGAGTAGTGAGAATGTAAAACACAATGGTATCTGATATAAAAATAAAAACTGAAAATACTTTGGACCTTTAGTTCTCAAGCAAAGAAACTAGAATATACAATGGTATTTTGTTGGAAATTGTTATTAGTAAGTACATGATATAATTAAGATTTTAGAATAATCATATTTGAGAATGCCATATCCCAAGCACTACTTGCAAATGAAATAAAATTCCTACTTACTAATAATCTTCTATATATTTTCTACTTATCTTGTCACTGTAGTTAGTGTTAGATCAGAGATTCCTTATAAACAAGACATAGTAATTAGATATTATTTGCCTGTTTATTGTTATATTCACAGTGGAAGCGCCTGTAAAATGACTTTTCACCATTATCAAGTGTTTAATGAAATACCAAATATTCCCTTACCAAATAAATAAGCAAGGTTTGTTTTGTTTGCTTAACTCTTCTCTTCTTAGTACATCTACATGTAATTTATGCATTCTTTAAAAACTAATATTTTAGACATTCCAGAATAGCTAATTGTGGGTAGTTTCCTTTATAAAGTTACTTAGTTGCACACTTTATTTATAATCAGTAGTATTGTCAGTATACAGATTCCTTTATACCTGGCTTAATTTTAACTTCTACAAACTCCTGGTCTAACCCTCTATATACAAAGCTCTTCAAAAAAAAGCAGGGGCAACTATTCCTATTAATTAGCACGGACCCATGCTCATTATAAGCATTCACTGAATATTTACTGAGTAATCCCAGTTAATTCCCAAAATGATCTTTGTGTTCTCTAGCAGCAAAGTTACCTGCAGAAGGTATAGTATCTCCTACAGAACCAGGATCTCTCTTTCTTTTCTTCGGTAGCTTTGTTTTGCAAAGTTGTTCAAAATGAATCTGCATAGGACTGTCCATGGTAAGGAAGTTACACTGCAACAGACCACTTAAAGTGGTAGCAGCCATTTCTCGAACCTGTAGAGATAATCACTTCTATTAAAGCTGAGATCTTAAGTCCAATAGAATAATGGAAATAAATGGGGTTAAGTGTGCATGTAACTTCTATATTTAAATTACATGAGTACCCTTTTGTAGTTACTTGGAGATTTCTTCAAATTCTCAAAGTATCTATGATCTCCGAATGGATGAAGGTTATTCTGCTAAGATTAGAGGTGAATGTTTCAACTTGTAGTGCAAACTAAATTTCTCCATAAATTATCTTCCGAATAATAGTGTTCTTTATGTGCTCTAATTTTAAACACAGATCAGTAAGAATGGTCCATATTAAAAAAAAATAATGATAATGGGCAACTAAATCTGGCAGGGATGTGAAGAGAAAGGAACATTTTTACACAGATGGTAGGAATCCAAACTGTTCCAGCCACTATGGAAAGCTGTGTGGCAGACCTTAAACTAAACTACCATTCTATCCAGCAATCCCACTTGTGGGAATCTACCCAAAGGATACAAAAACACTAATTCAAAAGGACACCATACTCAGATGTTTACTGCAGCACTATTTACAATAGTGAGGATATGTAAACAACTGAAATGTCCCCTAACAGATGAATGGATCAGAAAGTTGTATATGTAAAAGGGGAATATTATTCATCAATCAAAAAGGACAAACATGTCATCTGCAACATGGACGGAGTTAGAAGGAATCATGTTAGCGGAAATAAGCCAGAAAGAAAATGAGAAATACTGAATGGTTTTACTTATATAAGGATATAGGGAAAACAAACAAATGGACAAGAAAAAGTTAAAACTGTCAGCAGAACTGAAGCACAGAACAGGGGGGTTGAAGGATAAACCTGGGGGAGGCATGAGCACAAGAAATTAAGATATGGCTTCATGGGTGACATGGTGATGGGAGAACCTCAGAGTAGACAATGATATAATAAACACACATGTGTAATCAATTTGAAAATATTGAAAAATAAAAAATAAAACAGATCAAGAGTCTACCAATACAAGAAAATTTTCCTGGACTTTACTGCTGCTGTTGTTGAAAGCAGAAAGAACACAGAACAACCAAACTTCTAATTTATAAGGTTTAGAAAGTTATCAATGAATTTCATATACATAAATTTATTTCCCCCAGTTTCTCTAATTTTAAAAATTGGTGTAACATTTCTTCCCTATATCTGCAGTATACTTTAGTATAAGATGTCCAGATAGATCTTTCTTTTTTTCCAACTTCGAACTGTTTATCCAAACACCTATAATTTAATTATTTCTCAGTAGCAGGTTCTGCTCTGGGGTATTTATTCTATAGCTAATTATAAGATAGCAAAAAAAGTATTTAGCTTGCTTATCCACAAACATATTATTATTCCATCATTTCTGAAAAACTTCTTTGAAGGCAAATGGTTTATTTGGACCCTTCTCATTATAATTACAAAGTTTTCCCCAATACCACCAGGAATAACTGCATATTATTATGTACAATATATATTAACATATGTACATTGCCACTGATAATCAGTATCACATGTTGATAGTTTTAGTAAAAGTTAGTTATATTTATAATAATATATGTAAACCAGGAGAAAATATATAAGTGTTCTAAAAAAGTGTTCTAAAAAAAAGCTCCAGAAAGCAGAAAATTCTAATGCAATATATTAAGAAATGCTTTCAAGATGTTCACCTTTCTATCTTCATTCCATTAGTTTGGCTAAAAATATAGATAACAGTTTAAAAAATTACAGATAGCTATGAATATTTTAACTGAAGTCTGTGGAGTCCTTCATAACCATTGTACGAGCAACCTAGAGACAAGACAATTTTTGCCCCCCAAACACGTGAAAGCTAGGTCAGAAAATAAATAGGCTCATCAAGGATGTAGAGAAATGTCCAGTTTCAGTCTCCCTTGGCTAAAATCTATTTTCTTGAAGAACTATGTAATAATTACTTGGTGCTCTGTAATATATGAAAAACTCACAAAGACCACAAGTAAAACTTTCCTCAAAATCTGAACCACATTTCCTTCCCTTAAGTTCAATTTAGAAAGCTGTACCTTAATTCATTTTTTTTTTAATTCACTTATTAACACAGGGTTTTCTTACATTGCACTATTTGAATCTAAGATTTATCTACTGTTATTTTTGGGAGGGGGAGGATAAAATATTAATGTAACCTTACCAACCATTCTTAAGTCTACTGAGTTAACAGCATCTATATTTAGATGTTCATTCTCTTGAACTTTTGGCATATGGATTAATTCAAATGAGGTGATTCAATGTCCTGTAGACCCATGAGAAACTTTTACTACTCTTAGGAGTAGGAAGGAAGGAAACTTTCACCTAAGTCACCCTCACACTGTCATGTTGAATTCCCACTTTTATTTCCTAGAAACCCCAGAATCCTAATGCCAATCCTTAGCTCAGCATTCATTCATACTCTTGGAATCTTCACTTCAATGTAGATCCTGCATACTTAACCAACATTAGTAAAATGCTGAGTAGAACATTTTACTATAGAAGCAGAGTATAAATATCTGCAATTTCAAAGGCAAGAAAATTCTATTCAAAAATGTTATCCCCAACTGCAAAAGCAGAAAAAAATAAAAACATGTTCAATGTTTGTTTCCCTGTGTATTATAGGAAATCATGATCAGAGCATCAAAATCATTAACCTAAGGCAATGTTAATACTAGTTGCCTTAATAATTAATTTTTAAAATAAAACATCAGTAATTTTTGGGGGGTGTGGGGTATATGCATGTTTGTGCTGCTTTCTTTAAATTTATTAAATTTTTGGTTGCTGTAACTTAAATTTTACCTCTAGTTGTTCATCCTCCAAAAGATTTATGACTAACCATCTGATATCTTTGACCGCATCTTCATTGTTTAGGAAAATAAACAGGTTATAAAATACCATGGTCTGGAGGTAGGTCAGTACTGTATATCTGGCATGCCAAGAACTGCTTCTTGCTGTCTGTGAATGAATGAAAAGTGGAAACAGTGCTGATAAGAGAAAATGAGGTGAAAGCAAAATTCCATATATTTAAATTTAAATGTAATTCTAATTTTTTTTTTTCGTATGTAAGAGCTTCTATTTCCTTCTAAATGAAAGGTTTATAAGACCCAGGTAAACTTAGTTTTTCAAAATACATGAGAGGGGTTATGAGTGAAATCAATTTTAGAAATAACGATTAAGTGTAATTAATGAAGTGAATGAGAACTAAGAGTAATTAATGCTGTAACTCTACAAAGGATTGTACATTATTTTACTTTTACTAGTTGCAGGGAGGTTACTAAAAGCAAACAAGAACCACTAAACTGCACTACCAAGAAAATAACCATTTTGGGTAGTTAAAAACATTTTTCTGTTCTAATCAAACTCAAAATCTGAAAATCATAGGAACACATTTTTATAATATGTAACACGTGTGAGCTGGATAAAGTGTACTAAAAATACAGCTACAATATACAATCACTGAAGTCTTTCTAGCATCAACAAGGAAATAGAAATAAAAAATAAAGGGAAATGTAAAAAGGGAAGGACCATCTTCTTACAAGCACTTTATATTCATGGTGCTTCATTAGTTCTTTCTGAATAGATAGCAAAGTTTGGGGGATTGAGCATAAGATCACAGAAATTGGTGGCAGAGTTAAATGGAGAACTACAATCTCTTTTGTCTTCTCTTATAATGAAAGAAAATTCAAAATGAACACAAGTTATTAAGTGCTGTGTGCATTATCTGATATTATGAAATCCTTTTAATGGTAAGCCAAAATTGTAACAAAAATATGTAATTTCGTTATACACTCTTACCTGTTTTAGCACCTGAAGTACCAAAGGCACTTGATGAGGGTAAAGCAACCCCTGAGACATTAGTGATAAACATAACTTTGAATCTCTTTTTAGTTCATCATAGCTATTGTCATTTTCCACTGGGGCAATCTATAACAAAATAAATCGAAGATATGAAATGAAAAATGACTGCCAATATATGCAAAGGCAGCATTAGATAAAATCCACCACATTTTAACTTGACTCACACTCCTCAAATTATCTGAAGCAAATCCTTGACATATTTCACCCATACATATTTTGTAGTGAACATTTTGATCTTTAAATTATGTATTGAATCAAGAAACTCAGAAATGGTCATAATTAGAAAATTTCAGTGGTCTTTTTCTAGCTGTCGGTATTTTCCTGTCACTGGCTATTAGTGAAATAAATGTTGTCTGCAGATATATCTGTCAATTTTATGTAACTGCTATCCTAACAGTAAATAGATTCCAATGAATAGTAAGTCACTATTTACTTAATAATTTCCTGTGACTATTTTACATCTTTTTGATCGAACCAAATTAGTTATAAAAACCCATTAACCATTAGATGATAAATACATATTCCTTTTGATGACAGAAGTGGTACACTTTTAATATCACATTAGCCTTACCTTAAAAAACAAAGGTAGAAGCTGAAGCTGTTCTGTGACTGCTGTAGAGAAGGACCTTCCTGCACTTGCCATCAACCATTTCAATACTATTTGTGAACAAACATGGAGAAAAAAAGTTTTTTGCAATCCTGTTAGACTACAAAAGTAGAATATACTGCCAGTGTCAGAGAGCCATTTTGATAGTTCTTTAATTTAAAAAAGGATCTATTTAACCTTGCTTATTAGGCACTGATTGATCAATAGCATTGCAGGAACCATTAATAAGAGTATGTATCAATATATGATACTAAAGTTACTCTCAAAAAATGAATTAGCAAAAATTATTAACAGTCTATCAAATTTCTACAGCAAGTACAAATTAATCCTATAAAAATCAAAATAATGTGGTGCTGACATCAGCACAGATATAGAGGTCAATCAAAAAAAACTAGAGAACCCAGAAATAAATGCTTACACATCTGGTCAGTTAATTTTCAACAACAATACCAATGCCAAAACTATTCAGTATATAAATGACAGTCTTTTCAATAAATGGTTCTGGGAAATCTAATATGTATAAAGCAAAAGAAATTATTCCCTAAAAGAACATTATCAAGAAGTGAAAAGGCAGAATGGGATAAAGCATTTGCAATTGGGTAAGGGACTGCTACCTAGATTTAAGAAACTACAGGTGAAAAAATAGTTCACAAAAGTTTTTCACAGCCATAAAAACATAGAAAAAGTGTTGTCAAGAACAGAAAAAAATCAGCCAGGTGTGGTGGCGTGCGCCTATAATACAAGCACTGGGAGGCAAGAGGTCAGGGATCGCTTGAGTTCGTGGTTCGAGACTACCCTGGGCAACAAAGTGAGACCTGTTTGTTTCTCGGAAAAGCAGCCAGGAGCGGTGGCAGGCACCTGTAATCCCAACCTGGGAGGCTGAGGCAGGGGATTGCTTGAGTCTGCGGTATTGGAACTACCCCGGGTAACAAAGCATATGGGTTAACAATCCCACCTTCAATATCCAAAAATAATTGAATGCAACAATTAAATAGATACTTCTACACCAATGATCACTGAGGTATGATTCACAATAGCAGAAATTATAAACAATTTAAAAATTCATGAACAGATTCCTAGATAAACATGAAACCACTATGGCAAAGTGAAAAGAGCCAAATATAAACACATATGATTACACTTTATACACTATCTAGAAAAGGTAAATTCTTAGAGACAGAAAACAGAATAGTGATTGTAAAGGGTTGGGGGAAGGAGTTACTATTTAATGCATACAGTTTCAGTTTTGCAAGATGAAAAGATGGGTGATGGTTGCACAACAATGTAAATGTACTTAATGTCACTGAAATGTAATTTTTATACAATGCCCATTTTGCCACCAAAAAAGGGAAGAAAAAAATAGAATCATATAAATAAAAGTTTTTAAGCAAGTGTCTACTAATTTGTGCCACTCACTAGTTTTTAAGAGTTTAATGCCCTGAGTTCGTTCATCTTCTTCAACAATTCCATTTTCTTCCATAACATGGTTTTGAATTTCTTCATCCACATCCATGAGGGGCTTTAATTTTTCCAGAATTCTAGCTGTAAATTCAGGTACACGAGGGGATGTTGTTGGTGCGGTGTGTGGCAAAGAAACATCTATCATAAATATGTATGTCAGCACACTGTAACAAAATAAATTCAACAAAGATTTCCATCAAAAAACAAACAAACAAAAAAACCCACGAGGTTTAAAAGTTATGACTCAACCACAATAAAATTCCCTGTGATATTTTCTGGAGAAAATGTCTTAGGTCTATGCCTGAAAATCTCAGGTACTAAAAACTGGATGTGCCAACTATACAACTCTGGTTTGTGAATAAACTGCCATGCTATTTTATATTCAGAGACTCTTATCTAGTATCTTACCTAATATGAAACAATTTTAAAAAAGGAACACCTTGAAACTCTAGCAACATAATCAATAGATATAAATATCTAACACATTAATCTAATGCCTATTGTATTGAAAATTATCTATATTACAATTTAATATAACTTAAGAGATATATACCACACCACGAAGAAAATAATACCTACCTCCCTATTCTTTCCCTGACGTTTTTATAAACCTGGGTGAGTTTGGGTTCCAAGTACTTCAGCAGTCTGTGCAATAGCTCAGGCACTCTCCACTCTTGCTGGGCAAGGCCACCTTGCAGTACATAGAGTCGACTGAAATGAAAACACAGGAGTACTGTGTTAGAACTTCTCTTTGTTTTCACATTGCCAGTATAGATTAATGATGCCTATATCCTACTTAAAATGGTGTTTTTTTTCCTTACCAAGAAATAATCAAACTGACAACCCAAATAGTAACTTTATGAAATTTTATTATTTTCCCTACATCATTTTCCCTGTACCTTCATTTCATCTCCACTATTACACAATCAAAAAGAAATACTGATTTGAGAATGCTCATCATTAATCTCTAAGCTCCAGAAGTTTCCTTACAAAGACTAGGAATGGTGTTCTTGTTAACAGGATTACATAACTTTTCTTAACTTATCCACTAATTTTTTCCAGCTCCATATGCCCACCAAGCATACTTTCCCTCAAAATTATTACTCTCATTTCCCCAGAGAAAAGAGTGGTAAGAATGACAGTATTGTTACGGTACAAAAAAACAGCCCTGTAGAAGATTGACAGCAAAGAGGGACAAGTCTAATTTAAGTTTGAACTTTTCATGTTGCCTTCATTCCTATAACTTGCCCCCAAGTGAAAAATAACTGTTAAGGCAGAAATAATTCTACTTCATATCACATGTTATCTTTAGATCTCCTCATCTCCTATGAGAAAGCCTCTGGGAGTAGATGCAATTCACTTTCATTTAACAGAAAATTTGTTGTTAACCTTGTAAGCTTTTTTAAAATTTACCATGCATCAACAAAGGATCCTCCCTCGCCACTCAGTGGGGATTCCAAAAGAAGCTCAAAAAGCCAATGAAGTTTTCGGGGATCTCTGCTTTCCTGTGTTGAAAATAAAAAATTAATAATTAAAATAATTTTTTGAGTAAGACAGACCCTTTTGTTATAGAAATATTGTAAATAAATGCACATATAGACATACAGAAGAAAAGCAAATTGAAATATATTACCACAGTTGATGCTAGAGACTAACAATGAGAAAACTGTACTTCAATGGACTGTACATAAGATATGGACACAGTAAATAGCAAAAATGATACCTATAACATCATCCGGCTTTTACTATGCATAAGTTACATTTTCAGAAGACAATGACATGATATTTAATCTGAAGGTATATTATATTGCAATATAAAATATAATTGTTTAGAATTATCACTCAAGGCTTATTTGAAAGACTGACTAGAACCACCTTCAACATGTACTGAATAAAATTTCAAGATTTAAGAGGTATAATGAGATCCCACATGTATGATAGGGTATCAAACAGTATAAATATACCAATGAGACACAAAATATAAAACAACTTACACAGGATGTTGCTATACATGTTCCCCAGTCATTATAAGTTTCTACTGTAATGTTGGATAATGCTGTTCTAAGCAGAGGACACAGAAGCCCCCAAAGCTTTTCCACCTACTCAAAACAAAATACAGGAGAAAAAGAATGATAATCAAAACATTTTCTCTTCAGCTGTCTTTTCTTGGTAACATATGCATACAAATAATACAAACTGATACTTCATTCAAATTATTTCTTAGAAAAGCTCAACTAATTCAAGAAAGTAACTTCACTACATTATCATCATACCTACCCAGGTATATGGAGACTATTTCTCCCCCAAATAAGTTATTTTAAAGAGGAGACACCTTATATAGTCTTTATAAAATATAATATACTGAAAAAAGTTCACTTTAAAAATCTTTTAATAACATAGTAGACTACTAGGCTGAAACAAATATCAATTTTAAGCTTTGCATGCTCATCAAGGTCACCTGATTGAATCCTAAAATAGGAGGCAATGACATTTTAATACAATTTAGTAATTAACCCAAGAGATAATCTTCAAATTCCAAGTGTTAGCTACTGCAAATATCCTTTAAAAAGTGTTGTTATACAGAAACTGCCATTGTATGTGTAAAGATGCTTCTCACATTTTAATGAGAATACAAATCACCTTGTGATCTTGATAAAATGCAGATTCTGATTCATTAGATCAAGATGGGAACTGAGATCCTACTTTTCTAACAAGCTCCCAAGTGATGCCCATGCTGCAGGTCCTTGGACTGCACTTTAGTGAAAAAGACCTAAATAGGACAAATGAGGAGGGAGGGCTTGGGATAAAATTTCCAGTGGTAGATTAAAAATAAGAACAAAACAAAGAAACTATTATCTTAAACAACTTAAAGGAGATATGTCTGGAAGAGGTAATTCAAACTAAGTTAGGTTTACAAGGATTATATGTGATGTGCTTAAATGAAACTGTTTCATATTTGAGCAAGAAAATAGAGGGCAACATTACATATTATTAAACATCTTTATTTAAAAAGATATGAATATTTATAAATTCTTATGTTAAAAATGTGTTCATGTCCCTCTCCAAATTTAAGTGTAACTAAGTTTGCTAAAAACAAACTTTTGGGTCTATTTTGGTCTTTTTTTGAGGAGGTGGCAGCTGATCTTACGTTTAGGTATTTACCAGATTATTTTTAGTCTAGTGCAATTTGCTAAGAAACGATCTTAGGGTACGTAAGTAAAATGAATGAATGAATGAATGAATGAATGAATGAATGAATGAATGAATGAATGAATGAATGAATAAATCTTGCGATGAAAAAGAGGGACACTTAAAAAGAAAAAAAGGTGTCAAAGTCAACAGTCTATTCTATAAGCCCAAATATTTTTCAAGAGCAACAGAAATATTTCCTTACATGACATATCCTGATTTCTCCCTTAATGTTTATGATATATATTTCAAAATTTAAAGACACTGAATATTGTTCCCTTTAGAACACTAGCTTGTGGTCGATACTCAAAGCAATACAGTATTAACATTTCATAACTTAAGTATCAGTATCTGGAGTGGGGGAATTGCTATATATTGATGAATAATTAGGTTTAATAGGGAATGTACTTATAAACATATCACCTTTTCAAATGTCCAATGCTTAGAACCTCTGATTAAACCAGCTATAATTTCTGCAACACACCGCTGGGTACTTTCATGTGAATCTGTAACCAAACGTTCTAAATGGGGCTTCAGAACCGGCAGAAAGGCATCATCAAAATTCCTGAAAACACCCTGTATGAGAAAACAAAAGAAAGTTCTACAGTATTCAAACTGAACTATTATCAGTATTATGTTTGTATTACTATGCTTACAAGTTTCAAATGTTCTTCTCTTTAGAAATTAACTGTTTTAACAATGTATGAGTTAAAATGGTAATAATGATTTTACATATTATATATGAAACATATTACATATGAAGCATAACCAATATATAATCAAAATGTAATACACAACAAATATATAGTCAAGTCAAAATATAATAAAAATATTTTCTGACCTTGAAAAATATCACACCCTGAAAAAACTTAAATTAACATCAAAACATCTACAATTTTATGTTTAACTATAGTTTTAAAGAGCCATGATCAATATGGTTGCTGTAACTTTTGTAGCCACTGAGGTGAAGACAACAGATGGCTAGTCTAAAACTCTCACACTTTAAAATTTATAATTATGAACCTACAACATGACAGTCACTAAGTTTTATGAAGAAGAAATATAAGTAGCAGTTACCTTAAAGAGGCAAAAACGACGAGGGTTAAATTTATCTTTTCCTTTTCTGTCTTCTAAAGATAGAAAAGTAATTAACTGTTCAACAAACTTAGGATCAGAAAAATGATCAAATATAATCTGTTCTGCCTATAAGGTTAAAAAAAAAGAAAAACATTCAGGGTTTAAAATCTATTTAAAAACATAATGCTGAAAGTTGACCCAACGTGATATTTTCATACTAAAGAGTAATCTCATTTTTGTTCTATTTAGTTTTTAGTTCTCACAGATTTCCAGAACCAAAATATATCCCAACTTAAAATATAAGAATAACTAAAGATTTTCCTTGAAATTTGGGTTTCATTTCTTAAACTGCAATTTAAGAATAAGAATAAGAATTTTCTGCTTGGGGAATAAAGACTTGGTAGTATTGTGCCATCTTGTGTGGAACTTTGGAAAATCCCCTCAAACTGTCTAAACTGTAAGCCAACTCCAGTAAGTTATTTCCCTATTTATAAAACATTATAAGTTAAAAGGTAAACTTCATTCAGAATTAGAAAATAAAAGCTACAACACCTTTAACTTACCTGGGAAAACAAAACCTCTAAAGTTCTCAACTTTCAAAATAATAGAATTAAGTTCTATAAAGATTTAGGTGTTTGGACCTAAAACTATAAATGTCAACTTATTGAGCACCCATCATTTATATGCAATTAAAAAGTGTCATTATTTTTGCCTTTAGAAAGTATTAGCAGAGAGAACTGATAACACACATGAGTGCTAAGTGGAGTACTGACTGGAAATTAACACTAGATACATAAGCTACTAGACTTACTGACCCTACTAGAATGGAGAGAGTATGACTGCACATATATTAAACAATATTTAAACCAATACTATAATAAAATAAATTGTAGGGGAGGAAAGGATAGGGGAGCGAAGGCCAAAATGCAAACTGAGTCTGCCCTAAAATGTATTTGAACTAGATTAAATGTTTACACAGAGTGAAAATGGAATGCTTGCTTACCTCTGTCAGATCCTCCCTGCTTCTGCCAAGCTTAGGCTGCTCTTCTACACCAGCATAAACAACCATATTCCTAGAGTAAAAGTTTGTATTTGTAATGTGTGTAGTACACACAGGAAAAAATATTAGAGCTTTATGGATAGAAAGCATTAGCAGACATTTTTAGTGAACTTCAAAAAGATGCTAAGTTTGGGATATGAAAACAGCACTAACAGACTCACTTTTAAAAATCTCTCAGATCACTGTGTCTTAATGACAAAGTATTGGAATCAATCCGATTCAATTAATTGTCTGGGCTGGTTTAGGAACGTGTAATATTCATAACTAGGAATATTATTTAAAGCATCTACTAACAAACTCCTTAGACATATAATGATAGGACTAAGGGAACTAATGGTTTCAGTAGAAAAACAAAGAATGAAGCAGGATTGAGTCACAACAATGACAGGAACAAACCAAAAAGAGAGAAAAAGCATTGTATATTTTTGGTAGTAGAAAAACTCTAGTCACTTCAAGTGGCTCTAAACCTCCCCGGAAATACAGAGGTGATAAACAAATCTTAGGGACTGTTTAAGGAATTAACTTACTGTGGCCAGGTATAGTATCCCCAGTGAGTTTTTTCCACAAAACAGCTTGACTCCCATTCTTTCTTAGTTCTTGGTAAGCTTTTACTATCATAATGCAACCAATGATTATCAGGTCTATCACCAGCAAGAATTTGGATGGGTTTAGGATGTCCACCTAAGGAAAGACAATTACATATGATACACACTTGGTTGATGTGAATTACAGACATGAGTCTTTCATCCCCATGTGTTTCAATGTTTTTCTTCTAAGCAAAAACATTCTCTTACAAAACCAAAATATAGTTCTCAAAATAAAAAAATTAACATCAGCCAGCACGGCAGCGCATGCCGGTTAGCAGCAGCCTAGGAAGCTGCAGCAGGAACCAGGGATGGCAGTTCAAGTCCCACACCCGGGGCAACGGAGAAAGACCTAGTTCCAAAAAATTAGCTGGGTGTGGTGGCATGTGCCTGTAATCCCAGCTACCTGGGAAGATGAGGCTGGGGACTGAGTCCATGGTACCCCGGGCAATGTGAGCCTGCAGTTCCATGGGCAAAAATAGCAAGACCTATTCTCAAAACAAACAAACAAACAAACAAAAAACTACTGTACTACCATCTCACAGACTGTATTCAATTTCTCTTAATAGTTCTACTAACGCCATTATAAGAAACTAAAAGAAAAAAAGTACAATAAATACATTTTTTCACAGTCTATGTATGATCCAAGTCAGGAGCAAACACTGTATAGACCTGTGTGTATTTAGTCTCCTTTAATCTGGAACAGCTCTTTAGTCTTTGACTTACATAACTTGAAAAAGTATAAAAGTGTAGTCAATCATTGAAAAAAGTATAGAACATTTATTATCCCTCAAGCTGCATGTGTCTGTTTTCAACAGATTATTTACAAATTAAGCGGAAATACCAGAGAAATAATATTGTATCTGTCACATATCAAATAGGTACACCATATTGAGTTGTCCTGTTTCTAATTATTATTACAATAGTTCTCAAATAATTTTCTTATTCATCATTCCATCTACATTGTCACTTTACTGTGAAAACCAAGTGAGCAAACAAAACTAATTTTCTTTCTTTACCATGTTTTTATTTAAAAAATCAACGGGGTGATTCATAATTTTGTTTCTTATTCTAGGGGTTATTGTGGGGGGTGGAAAAAGGTTACCTGCAGAACAAATCCTTACAAAAAATAGTAACTAAATTCTTGCCCATTAGAGTAAAGCATAGATATCAGGAAGCCTGGTAAACTATCAGTTTAGATAACAAAGGCATCCTACAGAAGCTGATGATCGCCATCTATCCTTGATAGGCGGACCCCCATAGAAAGCTAACCTCCAGCAAAACTGACCTCAAGCAAAAGACTGTTGTAATTGCTGAAATGTGTTACATGAACTGTATAAAAGCTGTATGAAAAATAAACTCGTGGTCAGTGGATCAAGAGAAAAGTCGCTGTGCCCTCCTGCCCAAGAGATCGTCTTGATTGCTATCCTCACCCTTTCCCTCAGGCACCGTTCCCCACTGCGGCTGAATTGCAGGCAGGTTATATTCTGTTACTAAAGAGCCCTAGATTTCTTTATAGAAGAGAAATCTAGTGTTTAAAAAACAAGATTAGGTCACTAATTGATCCAGGACAAAAATTTTGAATATAAAAATCATACAGGTAAAGAAAAGTCATCAGTAAAATTTTCTTTTAATACCAGCAAGGGGATACAGTTTTCTAAAGAAGTTGCAAAGTCCCAAATTTATTTTTGCTACATAATTTTTTTTGCTAAACATACACAGTTCAAATCAAGACAAAGGACAAAAAAGCTACATATATGATTACTGAAAAGTTATGTGTATGTAAGTCCATAAAGAGTTCTTACAATTCAATAATAGACGCAAAACCTGTAATTAAAAATGTGGTATATTTGTGAAAAAAGTGTAATAACCACAAAAATTAGAAAAATATAAATTAAATACAAGTTTTACTTGCAAAAAGGCAAATCTATATAAAAAGCTATATAAAAATGTACAGTAATGAAACCTTTTTCACAAAGATGGAGCCGAAAGTAAAGAAGGAAGCCAAGTCCAAAGCAAAAGCTTTAAAGGCCAAGAAAGCTACACTGAAAGGCATCCACAGCGATAAGAAAAAGATCCTCACTTCACCCACTTTCAGAGACCCAAGACACTGTGACTCCGAAGGAAACCCAAATTTCCTCAGGTGCTCCCAAAAGAAACAAGCTTGACCACTATGCAATTATCAAGTTTCCTCTGACCACTGAGTCAGCAATGAAGAAAATAAAAGACAACAACACACTTGTGTTCATTGTGGATGTCACAGCAAACAAACAGATCAAATAGGCTGTGAAGCTCTATGACACTAATGTGCCCAAGGATAACCTGATCCCACCTGATGAAGAAAAGGCGTATGTTCGACTGGCTCCTGACTATGATGTTTTGGATGTTGCCCAAAAAATTGGGATCATCTAAACTGAGTTCAGATGGCTAATTCTAAATATAATTTTTTCAACATTAAAAAAAATACAGTAATGACAAGTTTAGCCCACAAAGTCTGGAATATGAACTGAAAAACGAGGGGATTTCCCTGCAATGCTACAAATAACCTATACTATTGACTAGTCTAGGCATCAATTATACTTTCAGACCAAGATACAGCATATCAGTTTCATACCAATTATCAGTTACATATACTGTCACCTTTGCTTTATTTCCAAGTCATTAACTATTAATAATATGGGAATTATAAGCATGAATTTCAAGTGAAAATAATACATACTTAGGGAATATAATGATTATACTGAAACTCTGCATTTAGTGTTCCAATAAAGTTGGTGGTATACGGTTACACCCTTCTTCTAAAGGTGAGATGGGGGAATTGAAGATAGCTATTGAGCATCATGGGACATCAGAGACTAAAAGTGACACCATTATAGCAAAAGAAGAAAAATTGTTTTTTGTTTGTTTTGGGAGACTAGGTCTCACACCATGTTGACCAGGGTAGTCCTGAACCTGTAGACTCAGGTGATCCCTAGCCTCAGACTCACAGGTAAGTGGGATTACCGGCGCGTGCCACCACACCCAGCCTCGAAAGAAGAAAAATTGTTAAGAAAATTAACCTTTATACCAAACCTACATTCAGAAACAAACACTCAAATATATTGTTATATTACTGGGAGTGGTATTTTGAATATTTCAAAGTTTCATAACGAGTGTTATTGCTTAGTTGGTGAGATAAGTAGATGACATACTTACCCAGAGTGTACAAAAGGTGTATATATTATATAGACATAAAAGTCAATTTATTCATTCATTTTATTTATTAAAGTCAATTTATTTTTATATATTTATCGTCATTAGCTTTTATTAAGTCTCTTTCCTTTTAGAAGATTATTTCAAATTTGTAATTAAAATCCACAGACCAAAATTTGAATTCAAATACTATAATTAATATATTTTAAAAAAACCTTCTGAGCTTGGATGGGAAACTGGAAACCACAATTAAATTCACTTGGTAGTACTTACTAATTTCATAGGGATTGATGGTCAGCTTTTTGTGGGTTCTTTTTAGTTGCTTGAGAATACCAGCAACAGCTGAGATTGCCATCTAGAAAAGAAGCAAGGATGCGCTATCAAAATCTTAAAATTCTTAAATGATGGCTCACCTTGATTATGCAAAGGAATAGCCACCCAACACATCTAGTGATATCTCCTGAGTGATTTAACTGACTTAGATTAAGTGACTCACAGTTCAGATTTTCTTTTACTCAAATCCTTGCTAGTCTGTACATAGGAAACTCTGATTCTCTTGTCATTAAACCAATACCTGCTCATTTTTCAAATCTCAACCTATGTCTTCTTACAGTTCTTTCTCCAATGCACCAGGCTAGATCAGCCCTTTTTCATTCCAGCTCTAATACTCTAAAATTAAAAAAAAATAACCTTTCCTACTACCCTATAAGCTTTGTTACCCGCCATATCCCATGTTATATTTAAAAGCACAGTGACTAAGTATATGCCACCATATATTTGCAAGATGAATTATTATCTTTGAAACAATAGAGGTAGAATCCAAACCAATACATGTTAATGTTTACTGTGTCTTATTTGTGGAATTTTTAGCCTTTAGATGCCATATAATTTCTCAAACCTAAATTAGCGCTAACAAAATTTTAAATATTTACCTTACGAACTACAATTGCATCATGGTTGAGATTCTCAACAAAAAATCGTATGGCACGAAGAGGCAACACCCGGTCATCTCTCAAGAGTAGAGACAGAAGCCCAATGCCTATATGTTCAAATTTCCAGGGTCTTAAAGAAAAGATGGGAGTGGGGGGGGGGGGCAGGTGTTAAAGAACCACAAAACACATTTTTATAAAGTCATAAAGTCATTTAAAAAGTCTTTGAAACATATACTAGGTCTTTGAAACTAAACTAGGTCTCGCCTATGTTGCCCAGGGTAGTCCCAAATCCATAGACTCAAGTGATTCCTAGCTTCAGCTTCCCAGGTAGCTGGGATTGCAGGCACGTACCACCACAGCCAGTTACTTTTTTGAGACTAGGCCTCGCTATGTTGCCCGGGGTAGTCTCAAACTCATGGACTCAAGTGATTCCTAGCCTCTGCCTCCCAAATAGCTGGGAATACAGGTGCGAACCACCATGCCCAACTGAAACATAAATTTTAAGTTTCCCAGGAATTAAAAATAGGTATATTGAAGAACACCAGTTCCTATTATTAAGTCCAAGACTTTTAGTCTTCTAACTTTTGACTCACAATTTTCTGTGAAAGTTTTCATGGTTTTTAGGTTAGAAAACTTATCATATTTAAGATTGATGGTTTGAGAACTATAAAAAGAATTTTTATACTTACAGATTTCTCTGTTCCACACCATCTAGCAAAGTGTTCACCAATTTTTCATAGTTCCTTAAAAAATATACGTATAATTCAGAAGAGGTACTTTTTTTAATGCAATATTAAAATGAACATTAAATAATTTAAACCCACCCTTCTGCAATTTCTTATCAGCAGACTATAAAGGGCATGGTGAGAAACAAGTTAGAGTGAATATTATCTATACAGAAACACTGGGAAAAGAACATGAAGGTAGATAAAACAAAAATGAGGTGCTAGATATACTGATCAACTCCACTGCTCAGGAGTCGATATTTGCAAGTAAATTTGTGAGAAGTAATTGCTTACTTAGCGGTAATCTATCTACATGGCACTCCAGGTATACCTGAGGTAATTCAGTGTTTCCTATCTATGTAGATAAATAGGAAATAATAAGCATATTTGTAAGGCAAAACTAAAATCAAGTCATGAAGGTTCCTATTTGAGTGGCTTTAGTTTCAAAAATTCAAAACAATTTAGTAATATCCTCAATAAAAATTTGTATAAATTTTAATCAAAAAATAAACTCAATATAAGAAGTACATGATATAAATTTGAATTCATACTGAAAAGATGTGGTATTAAGATAATTTTAAGATGTTTTTCCACCTCCACAGCTAAAAATGATACATTAAGAAATCTCCACAGTAGTTATCACCTAACACTGTTGTATTTTTCCAGAGAAATTTCCATGTAAATTTCAAGAGGGAGCTATGATTCATATGTATTTTAGAAAATTTGAAGAACATACCATCTATAATGCCATCTATTCTGACATGCAGTCCATTTATAATTACCTTAGGGCATCAGCATTCTTTTCTTGCTGGCGTTTAAATCCTTCTTCAATTTCTTCTGAGCTAAGCCTTATCTGGTCGATAGAGGGGTATTTTGATTGTTGAAGTAATTCTGCTATTCTAGTACATGACTTTGGAATCTTAAAAAAGCACAGTTATCATTATTATTATTATTATTTTCTTTGAGACTAGGTCTTGTTATTTTTGCCCGTGGAACTACAGGCTCATGTTGCCCAGGGTACCACAGACTCAAGCAATCCCCAGCTTCAGCTTCCCAGGTAGCTGGGATTAAGGGCATACACCACCACACCCAGCTATTTTTTTGGGCCCAGGTCTCACTAAGTGCCCCCGGGAGGACTCGAAAGCAAACCCTAGCCCTGGCTGTGGCTTCCTAGGCTGCCTCTTATAGGCATGTGTCACCATGCCTGGCCAAAACAGCACAGTTATATAGCAATAGGATGAATTTTATGGTATGCAATTTAGTTGACATCAACTAAGAAAATCACTTTGAAAAAGTCATTATCTAATGAGCGCTGCAAATAGCAAGACAAAGTTTTATAAAAAGGAATACCTTTAAGAACAGTAGCTTGTAAACTTGAGGATGGATGTCAAACATAACTACCTTTAGACAAGAGGCAGGTTCAACTATGTGCACCTTTTACCCATTCCCAATTCTAAAGGGTATATTAAAAAGTATTAAAAATTCTGATGTTACACATTACAACTTTCCATTTCAGTACTACTAAAATTGTTATTATTTTTATTAAAAAACCATGTAACTTTAATTTTCTTCACTATGAATTATGATTTCTTCTATGGTCAATATGATCAATCTTTTGTAAGTTTAACTTGAAGGCATGACTTCCTAAAATCTAACTGACACTGAGAAGTGAGGCCAAGGATATAGAGGGAATAATGGTAACAGCAACAAAATAATGATCCTCTGTGGTGTCTTGACAAAAAAAGACCTTGCTACTCCTGACCATATTCTAACTTCTACTCCACCCTGTTAGCTATACCAATAATCACCAAAAGTAAAAAAAGCAAACTGGAAAAAAAGTTTAAATAACTTAGCATCAAATGTGAAGACTATTATTACTGGAAAAAGAAGAAAAAGCATTTCTTTGGACATGCAGGGTGGGGGGGCATGTAAGGGTGGATATGGAGAGGGTGGTGCTGCTTACTGTGAAGTCCAAACCAATCGTTTCATATTGTCGATGAATCTTTTCTGCAAGATCATCAAATAGTCTCACTATTGATGGTTTTTCCAGGGACATTGCTTTGCTAAGTCCTGAAGAAACAATTGCTGGCCACGTTTGTACAATACAGTTCCAATCATGAAGGTTTGCCAAGCATACACCACTGTGATTTCCAAGGAGACAATATAAGGCTCCCTAAAGGGAAAAGAAAAAAGATTAATGTAGGAAATATGATACAGTGCTTAGCTGTAGTCAATTCACCTGCACATTTTTATTTACTAAATAGGATTATTTAGATACTTGATACTGGTTAATAAGCAAACGTTTACTAAGTTAATTTTAGTAACTTGAATTCACATATATTATCCAGTATTATTTTCTGTAAGTCATGTAAGAGTTGAAAGAACAGTTATTAATGAGACTGTATCATAAAAAAACATGAAATGTGCTAGTCTTTTAGGAATGTTTTCTAAAATAGTAGTTACCCTATTGCTGAATATTTTCCTTGGTATATAAAAGCTAGCTTAGTTAATTATACTATGTACTTTTTATCCAAAAAAGCATGGTTAATCAGAATAATTCTGTTGACAGTAGGTATCCCTTCTACATAAGCCCATTTTACTAAAAAAGAAAAAAAGTCACAAAACCACACACAGCATTAGCACCAAAACACTTTTGCAAACACTAACCCTAATGCAATTCCAGTCTTACCCAAACTGCACCTTACTTTTCATGTTTTACTTAAAATTATAAGTAGCCTTCATTTTATTGGTATCTGATATTTTTTACTACTATTCTGTAAAGGTTCTTTTATTTTCCTAAGTGTCTTAAGTAAATCACTATACTGCACAAAGAGTACTTTAATTTGTAGTTAGGCAAACATCCAGACTCTGTTTAGAGAATTTGTGAAACTCTCCCATCAGAGGCAGGTAGGAACCTCCCCCCCCCTCCTTTTTTTGCCTGGTGACTAACTCTACCACATGGGCCACAGTCAGTGAATAGATCAGCAGTTACTTTTCAATAACTCAAACATACTATGGCAATAGGTGACACCCAAGCATGATTCCAGCCTCAACTCACTGACATTGTTTAATACTGATCTTATTTGACATAATTTTGTCCATTTAAGATGCCCTCAAGAAGGTCAACAATTTATTACGCAATGAGTTAGACGTTCTACAAGATTCTTGAATTAACTGTACATCAGAGGTCAGCAAACTTTTTCTGTGAAGAAACTATTTATCTCACTGTTGTAACATGAAAGCAGTCACAGACAGTTTATAAAATGACATGGTTACATTCCTATGACACTTTATGTAACAAAAACAATCAAGTGAGCCTTTTCTATAGCTTGCTGATCTGTCTTACAAGCTAACTTCAAGGAGCATGCTTAACTCTCCAGAAAGCAACTGATGTTACTAATCAATTAAGTCTTCCTTCTGAAAAGATGGCTCCTTAGCTTCTGTGTATCTTCCTCTTTCTTGATAACTTCCTGACTTTTCCCTTTTCAGAGATTCTTAAGACTTTATGGAGTTTTCTCAAATTTTCTTCTCTGCTTTTCTCATTCTTCTTTTAGGCCTTCTTAGCTCAAAAATTTCACAGAAATGCTATCCTTATGTTCCAAACCTTATCTTGGTATGGGAATGCCTGTAAAATCCCTAGGAAAATGTCACTCTTCCTACTTGATATTATGTCTTAATTTAGAGGACCCACTTCAAATTATACTTGTTCAAAACAACAACAACAACAAAAAAAAACAAACCAATTTAAACTGTTTAAAGTAATTCACCATCTATTCTCCTACTCTCTGTGTAATATATTCAACAACTAGCCATATGATCTAGGACTTTTAACGTTAAATACAGATTCTGAATTTAGCACATATACATGTTTACTGTACAATTTTCTCATATTTCCTGTTTGCTTGAAATTTAGTAAAACTTTAAAAAAAAAAAAAAACAAAAACCTTTACCTTGAATTGCTGCTGTGTGACATCTTGTCTATCAGGACGTAGAAACTCCAAAACCAAAGGAATAATATCTCTGCAACAGAAGTTATATGCTCCCAAAGCAGTAAAAAATGTCTGCTGAGCTTTATTTCTGACCTGGAGAATATATTATTAACAATACTTTCATTAAATGGCAGACAAAGTTGGATAATTTTTAATGAATTATCAAATGTATCAAAGACAAAGCTATCATTTAAATTTTCTAATAACAGAAATAATATCTAAGTGTGCATTTACCAAAAATGAGTAGATTATCTTTTATCAAAAGGAAAGCATATTACCACCAACCACACCCAGTTTATGTTATATTGGTTCAAATATTTTCAATAAAGAAGATACTGAATAGAAACAATATACATTGTTCAGTAACAATCAGCAGGCTACTACATTTTTACTTATACTCTTAATAAGAGTCAGTTTTCTCTTAGTCAATGAGGACAATCTGACTTTTCAAATCTTCACCTTTTCAATGCAAACCTTAAATATAGGCCAGATATTTTAAAACCCCAAAAGACATTCTGCATAATTCATAACTGATGGACCAGTCAAATAGTAATAGATATTGGGCTAATGATAATAAAAAGCAATACACACAGTGCATGTCATACTTTGAAATATTAAAAATATCTGGTTAAGAAACCAGAAAATTAGTTTTCTAATTTACATTTTTTTATAAAAATGGAATAATTGGTTACACATGAATCTCTTACTTTTTCCAGTTCTGAGCTTGGAGATACTCTCTTGGACCTACGCTATCTTATAAGGATGGAGCCCATGATTCATATGGCAGCAGCTTCCTGAAGCCCAAGCATAACACCTATGAGGAATTATATGGTTTTCCTAGACTGGTTGTCAAATGTGATTTAATAAAGTGGCAGCAAAATCACACTAGCACTATCCATCAACTTTCAATATTTGCTTTAAATTTGACAACTAATTAAATGACAAAAGTAAACATAAAAGACTTGTAAGTTAGCTTGAGTATATTTACAACTTGAAAGAATGCCTTCTATGCTGATATACTATTTATACTCTCTTGTTTAAATTTGGTGTTTAGAGTGTATGCAAAAAATTGGGACAGTAGGAAAGCACAGTGTTAGGACTAGCTTTACCTGACTGTATGAACTTGTTGATAAACGAAGAAGATCTCTGATCATATCTTGATGTACCTTTTTGTATTCACAACCTTCAACAGTTAGTGTTCGTAGCTATGTAGAGAAAACAATAAATCAAATCTCATAAAGTTTTTAGTAAAAACTTAGTGATGAGTAACACAAATACCTAAATATTCACCTGAAAAATGCAGTTTAAAGTTGTTACTTTAAAAAGATATTTACCTCATGCTGCAACATTACTCGGTCAATCAACAGTGCTCTAATATGTTGTTTTTTCCCATGTAGCTGAAAAATATAAGTAGGAAATACTTCAACATTTCCTTATAAATAACCACAACAATGAATTCTTCTATAAAAAATTAGCTCAAAGGTTCATAGTAAGCTGGTGGGTAGTGGAGGTTATTTACCCTAAAATCTTCAGACACATTAAAACATACTATTTTAATTAACTATGGCAAGAATAAAGGTATTCCTTTTAAATGGCACATCTAACACTTTCTCTATTAGATTATCAGTAAATCTATGTCCAAGGAAGAAATGGAATTGGTTCTTAGTCACACACTAACAGAAAAGCCTACTGAAAAAAATTGTTTGACTTTGCTATATGTACAAAGTCCTTTTAGTAATTGTACATGTTTATTAGAGAACATAGTAACTTTTATTTTTGTAAAAGTCATGCTTTGTTCTACCTGTTACCAATCTTCCACTGTCACTGAAGGCAAATACCTTCAATTCAAAGACTGTTCCTCTTTACACTTTTATCTCATTAGTCATCAAGTTCCTCATTCTCAGGTCACCTTACCTCCATCCCAATGCCAGTGATTGATTCAGAGACTTTTCTTTTTCTTTTTTTTAAAAAGAGATTAGGTCTAGCTATGTTGCCTGCTGCTATGTTGCTCAGGCGGGGTGGGGTGGGGGTAAGTCTTGAAAACTCAAGTGGATGCCTAGCCTCAGTCTCCCAGGTAGCTGGGATTACAGGCACGCGTCACCAAACCCGGCTTGATATATAGACTGTTTTCTATCTGGACTACAGTTCAACTACCCTTCCCTGCTTTTAGTCTCAATTTCCCATACTTATTTTTCGCATTGGTGGCTGGGCTTTTGAAAATGCACTGAATTAAATATTGATCTTTCTAATAATTAAACCAGACTGACATAAACTTTAATAATTCCCCACTGTTGAATATAACAATGAAGTACTTAATCATGACAAAACTACAAAGAACCTGTAAAAAGGTTGCCATTCTGCCTACAGCTACTTAAAAGCTGTTTTTAAGCAAAGCAAGCCATGCTTTTATGTATCTGATATTTTATATGACAATCCCTGTCTAAAACATGCAGTACCCCTTGCTTAAAAAAGCAAGTCCTGCTTAGTTCTGGCTGACTAAGGTATTCTTTTTTAACAATGCTCCCGGAGTAGGTTGCTGACATTCCCTGGAGCAAAAATATAATGTAAGATAAATTATTTCTCAGATCTATATAAAGTGTAATACCTTAAATTTTTGCTTGTGAACAAATCCTATTTTTCTTTAATTTTTTTAAGGCAACTTATATGCTGTTTCCCAAATACTTTGGTCAAATTATTATACTTCAAATTCCCACAGTCCAGAGACTGCCACAGAAACTGATAGAAGGGTTTTCATGAGGAAAGCAATTTTTCCTGGGATCATTTTTATTATACTTCATATAATATTTGAAAATTTACTAATTTTATTTATAAGAAAATGCTTTCTGTGTTTTTAACAACTTCTAAATCAGGTGGTTATATCAATATTAACTACCTCTAAAAATATTAATTCAGAGTTTTGGTATGATACTGACCCGATTTTCCATTGATTTCTTTACCAGATTAAAGCTTTTCCAACGGGAATCAAATTCATGTTTGTGTGATCCTTGAAACTGCAAAAGGTCTCCAATAATCTGTGTTAAAGAATTTCAAATTATACTTTTAAGTTGAACACCAAAGCCTGTCATATGAATAATTATGAAGCTATTAAATGACAATTATACCTTTATGATGAGAAATAATGATTTGGTATCATCTTCTGAATTATCAAGTATGTGATCTATAATGAAAAAAAGGAATTTTGATTAAAATATTCTCAATCACCATAAAATCCTGCTGTAACAGTTTAGAATCTATTAGTTAATGGGAAAAGGAAAACTGTCTCAAATACTCACCAGTTAAAATTTAAAATGTTAAATAAAAACATAAGGTATAGAGTACAATTGGTTAAAAAATTAAATAAAATGTATATATGTACTTACTAAGAAGTTTTCTTATGACCCTAGCAATTGCTTCTCGGTGGTTCTCTCTGGAGAGATCTATTTTTAAAAAATGAGATAAGGCATTTCAGACATACTACTGACTTCCTGGATTGCTGAAGCAGTGGGGGGTGGAGAATCAATGAGTCTCCCTTTGTCTATTTTGATTACTAACTAGGCACAAAAGGGGTAATTGATAAGACCTTTTATCTACATGACCTGCTTATACAACTTTAGTGGGTAGAGGGAAGGAGGAGGAAAATCAACACTTTTAAAGCCTCTATTCACTAATTAGAGATCAGAGCATAGGATTCTCTAGTTATAGGTGATCCAAAACAAGCAAACTAAATTACACCCTAATATTTAATATACATTACTAACTCCAGAGTTAATCTACCAATAAGAAATAACACCTGACTCAAAACATTAAAGACAGACCTTTACATAAATATTTATATAAAATTTACCCCACTATGATAGAAGATAAAAAGATAGTTAAAATATATAAGGACTGCCATATTCTCATTTACATCAAGATCAATTTTGAACATAAATGAACATTATATGAAAATCTGCTTGTGTACATAGATGGAATCCAAATATTTACTTACTGGTCTAATTACATCTTCTATTGGTTCTTTTTTATATAATTTTTCATTTTCTCCAGTGAAAGGAAAGATAACCACTGTGTATTTAGCAATTATTTTATATATAAAAAAGAGACTGAAAATGGTCTGTTTCATAAAGACTGTAAAAATGAGTACTGGTGATGATGATATAGAGAAAAAGGAGCCCTTACACACTTGTCGGTAGAAATGCTGACTGGCTCTGCCCCCATGGAAAACAGTATGAAGGTTTTTCAAAATATAAAATCAACCTATTATATAGCAATTCCACTTCTAGATATCTACCCGAAAATGCAGAAACACTAACTTGAAGTGATATATGTACTATTTACAATAGCCAAGTTATTGTGTACAACCTAAGTACCCGAAGACAGATGAATGGATAAAGATGTTTAGACTGTTTAGGTCTGTATATATAGATGACGGAATGCTACTCGCTCATTTAAAAAAAAAAAAAAAAGAAAGAAAGAAAATTAAGTCAAATCTTTCCATTTGCAATAACCATGGATGAAATGAGAGGGGATTATGCTATGAGTAATATATCAGAAGAAGCACTACAAATACTGGGATGATTTCACTCATACGTGGAGTATGATGTGGGTATAACAAAGGGGAAGAACAAACTACAGAACTCTGACCGCAAAATTGAGGCTACCAGAGGTGGGAAACAAACAGGGCAGGGGGCCCAGTGGTTTATGGGAGAGGATAATTTTAATCTGGTGGTGGGTGTGATGTGGCATAGATTTGAATGTGCCAATCTCTAATCATATACAGTGCTGAAAACTGTTACTTCAATAAAGGATGATACTATTGAATAGAGAGACCGGGAAAAATATAACAATAAAAGACCCTCTGTAGAATAACTGATAATAAGTCAAAATAATTTACTTAAGATTAGGATTCACATACCATATTCAAGGCCAGTATACAACTTTGTCTCTTCCAAGGACACCATACTTGGTACCCTGCATAAAAACAAGAGCACTCATATTTATTAATAATACCAAGAAGAAGGATTAAAGGGGCATCTTTCATTGCTAGAATGCTTGAATCAAAACAATGATGACTTTTTTTAACAAACGTATTATCCAACTTCATTTTTATTCTATCCTTGTGAAGATTAACACTGCTGCAGTAAAGATAAACTTAAATTTGGTGATAAATATGTACACAATTTTATACAAAGAAAACCTTATTATTTTATAGCAAAGGTTACAAATAATTCAACAAAAACCCACAGCTAAATTTTACAATAAATAGGATATATAGCAGACAAGTTTCTTAGATAATCATTACCCTTCCTCCTAAAACTAGTCGAGCTGATCATGCTTAACATTTACAGTATATATAACTACTTTTATGAAGATGTTTGGATAGAAAAACACTCTATTTCCTAATTTAAAATCTATTACAAGAATAGAATTGTTTTACCAGAACCATACCTAATTAGGTGAACTCGTTAAATAGTTATAAAAGCCACTTTTGGGATATGCAAGAATAAATTTTTATAGGGAAATATGAACTTTTATATTTGAAACCTAAATTTTCTTCAATTAGATATGTAATTCTTCAAAATGAGATTCATTTCAGTAACATTTTATGAACAAAGAGTTAACATTTTTGGAGTGGAGGAACATGGGCATGAATGCCAAGGAAACATGAGGCAAGTATATCTAATTCAGGGTTAGTTAGTAACAAATTTCATACTTATTATTCATCACTCATGAACATGGCTCATACTGTAAAGAATACCACTTTCAAAATCAACATACTTCCATCTATATTGTATTTATTTAAGTTAAATTAAATGAGTAATTTATTTCTTAATATATGATAGTCATGAACCCCAGGATTATCTAAGTAGTAGGTAATATTAGTAAAATGCCACAATTATATTATGTTCCCCACCATAATTTATTACCTAGGATGAGAACAATACTCTAAGTTGTAAATCCAAGCATAGAGTATAAACAAAGAATGGCTTTTTATAATTAATTTATTTCAAAGATTGATTCATATTTTATAATATAAAATTCTAAGTTACTTTTCAGAGATTTTTCAAGTCCAAATTTATTTAAAACCTTGTTTGTATTACCTCTGGCAACAACTGGGAAACTGGAGCATTCTGTAAAATTGTGTATGATTGAAATATATATATATATATAGTTATCCAGAATTTAGCCAATAAAAAGTAAAATCAGATTCCTATTACAATGAACTTCAATGTGGAGTCCAACATCTCAACGAAACATAAGGTTTCATCACAGAAGAGGAAAACAACTTTAAACAGTAAACAACAGTATAGAGCATATTACTGACCTATGAAAACCCACTTCCCACTTACTGGGTAAAACACAAGTAAGTGCTTCTCATGAGCACTTTTCTCCCTGTTGGTATATATAAGCAGTTTTTAAAAACTAGGAAACACTGGTACAATACCTAGTCCATACCTAGTGAAAAATAATATACACTGTTACAAAATTATTATGAAGAACATAGGGGAGGGGGAGAAGCAATCTTTATTATGAACAATTTTACCATATTAAATGAACACCAAATTAAAAAAGACTGTTAAATTGGGAATCGGAAATGTTTTTCTTGTATGCATTTTGACACTAGTAATGAAAATCACGTTACAAACACATTTAACAAAGTAGTCTCATCTAAAAGCATCGATGTCAATTTTTAAAATCCATGTGCTTCCCTATGACAAAATTTGATTACACCTATTACAATAATTATAAAATGTATTAACCTGTATGGAATTGAAAAATATTTAGCATATTTAGATAAAAATGGCTCAGTCTTTTTCTTTCATTTATTTTTTTGAGACTAGGCCTCACTGTGTTGCCCAGGGTTGTCTCGAACCTGGAGGCTCAAGTTATCCCCAGGCTCAACCTCCCAGGTAGCTGGAATTACAGGTGCGTGCCAGCAAGGCCAGCTTCAGTCTTTTACTTTAAAATTTAGAATTAGGCTGGGCACGGTGGCTCGTGCCTGTAAGCTTCAGCCTATGAAGTGGCCAGGGCTAGGGATCGCGGTTCGAGTCCTGCCTGGGGTCAGCGAGACCTAATTCCAAAAAAATAGCTGGGCATGGTGGTGCATGCCTGTAATCCCAGCTACTTGGGAAGCTGAGGCTGAGGATTGCTTGAGTCTATGGTACCCCAGGCAAGAGAGCCTGCGGTCCATGGGCAAAAAATAGCAAGACCTAGTCTCAAAATAAATAAATAAATAAATAAATAAAATTTAAAAAATCAGAATTAAAACACATCTTCCAATTCAAGTATATAGACTATATATAATTAGGTAGATATTTCATATAAATTTGTTCTTACCTATCACAAACATTATGATGATTTACATAATAGTTTTAATTGACCCCTTTGTTACCTAACAAATTAAACTTCTATTGCCTTGATATGTTTTGTACTAAAATGTCTTAGTAAATATAAATATATATTTATACTATATATTTCTTCTTCTAATCTTAGAATGATTTTCTGAAACAAACCAAATCTCTATTACCCAATTACGACTTTATAATTCTTTTTTTTTTTTTTTTTGTAGCCACATTAGAAGTCTATACATCACCAGGTTGAGGTTGAGGGGAGTCAACTTGAACTCACAACCTCATCCCACCTTGGATCCTAGCAGAAAATCTGCCAGTACCATATCCAATCAGTGATCGAATCTATAGATGCAAGGGGATTAAAAATAATTTTGTCTATAAATGGAACTGCTCAGTTTAAAATGGAGTTGCTTAAAGCTCAATTATATATAATTTAAGATGAAATACCATTACTCTTCTTACCCCAAATCAAATTCACTCTGCTCATTCCCTGGTTCATTATATAAATAGTACTATCTTTCCGCATTGGGAGCTAAATAAAATTCTGACAAAAAATTAACACAGAATATTAAAAATAATATAATCTATACAATAGTAATAAAGCCTAATTTGTTTCATACCAATTAGAAAAGAGAGAGAGTACCATTCCCCTAATGTACAGCAAAACATGTTCAGTATTTATACCACTAAAATAAAAATGACCTATAAGATTTCCACAAATACGTTTGTTATACCACTAGAGGGTAATCTTCAAGTTTGCTTAGAGTATAAAATAATTACTGATTGGAAAGAAAGCATAGTAAAAGAGGAAGCAATGACTAACAATATAAAAACAAAATATACAATACAAACCAAATTATGTAAATGAAGCCTAGGTGAATAGTCATGATACACTGCAATGATTTTTCCTGTCTAAAATTAAAAGATACCCTACCTTTCCCAATATTCCCTCCTTTCCCAAATAATGAAGACAAAAGGTTGCTAACCAAGCTGTTAACAGACTTTTCCCATTCAAGGTTACAAGTATTTTACCAGAGATATTTGGCCTACTTCTCTGTTATATTACCCAATTCAATCCTCATCATCAATAATAACTATAAAACACAAATGAAAAGCTGGCTCTTACTCTACCATGTCAACAAAGGATTGCTATTTAAGTAAAGAGAAATCTTATGTACTGCTACAATTAAAATGAACTCTGAGAACTAAGACTATTTTCATGTCTGACACACAAGCTTTTAAAAAAAAAATCAATGAAAACAGAAGGCGAAATAAGGAGAAAACAGGGTTACTCACCGTGGAGTAGTAACTGTTTCCTTTTCTGTGTGCAGCTTCCCCAGCAGAGCTGGGTAGTTTCCTGGAGGTGCCAAGAGAGGTTAGCTAGCCCTGCCCCTCATCGCATAACAACACATCCTTTTCATATATCAATTAAATGGTCTTAATTCTTAGACCTTAAAAGTATGAATTTTTTTGAGTGAAAAGTTAGTAAAAGCTGAGATAACTAAGAATGATTTAACTCAGAATGACTTAACAGATCTACCAGAGGAAAAGGGGCACAAAGTAAAGAATATTTGAGATGAAAAATGATGACTCCTCTACCTTGAGTAACCCTGTTTTTATAGATGTTAGTTTTTTGCATACTGTAATAGCTGGTTAGACCTAAAATACTAAGAGAGTGGGCTGCAAAAGGAGAAATTAATGATAATTTGAGGATTAAAGGCAAGTAAATTCCTACGTGACCCTGAAGAGACATATATCCAACTTCCACATCTACAAAGGTAGATTTGAGTATACAACTACACCACAAATATTCCTCTTAAATCGTTACCTACAAACACCAAAGTTCTATTTTAAGATTAATTTAGCAATTAAACCTTGATATTTAACAACTATTAAGGAACAAATTGTTTTAAATTGCACTAAAAAAAAAATTCACCCCTATTACTGTCAAGAGATATTATTTTACCCTATTTATTGTCAAGACATTACTTTACCTATGCTTTGAAACAGTAAAATTTATACTAAGTACAAAATATTTAGTAAGTGAATTTACTTAAGGCCAAAGAGTACAATGTAGATATGTTCAGATGTATCCTTCACTTTTGTACTTAGACCAATCAATTCATGTAAGCAATTCAGTTTTGTTTTTGTGAGTCACTGATGATATAGTATAGAAAACTGATTTTTACATTTAGCAGGCGTTTACTAATTTTAAAATTATTCCATACGTTCCACTAGGAACTATGGTAAATCTATTCACAGGAAACTCAGACCTAGACTTAGCGTCTAGGTTTTCATTATTGCAATGTTTTAGAAGACAAATACTAATACATGCAGCAACAAGGCAAACTTTGAGTGATTTGACAAAATAAATAAAAATATTTAATAGTTAAATTTTAAAATGAGTTGATAACCTATGTATTAACAAAAATGTACCTGGTATTTCAGAAAATACACACTCTATCATAAAACCACAAACTGTTATTAACAAGAGAGACTTGCTGGAGCTATCTTTGGCATTATACTAAAGCATTTATCATATTTATGTGTTTCCCTTTCTCCCCCACCTAGTACATTTCACTGTTTCCTGTGGAATAACTAATATCCAAGTAGAGTTTGAGCTTTGTATAATTGATCCAAATTAACCTGCTATTGATAAGCTCCAAGAATTATGCTACAGGTATTCTTCTACACAGTAAGCACTACCACAGAACAATGGCAGTAACAAATGAAAAGACCTGATTTCTTTTTACAAATCTATTTACATTTTCTAAGATTCTAACAACTAATGACCTATAATACAATAAATAGTTTTGCATTTAAAATGCCAACTTCACTGTATGATATTCTGGTGAGAAGTAATTTACTAATTGAAAAAAAAAAAAAAAAAAAAAACAACACCCAAAATGTTATATAAAGAAAATAAATGTAAAAAGCCACACACTGCCAAAATGAATTCAAATTGCAGATGAAGATGATACCAATTAGAAACTGGTTTTAAAAAGAAAGGCTTGTATTAAGAATTATTTACCCCGGACAACTTTATAATCTCCCTCCCCTAGCAATTCAAAGACAAACAACTATTCATTCACTTATCTTTATCACTACTTTATAAAGACATTATCTGCACTGTTGTATGTAACTGTGAAGAACCCTAAAAATATTTACTGCTCAGTGATTAAAATGACTGAAATTTTATGGTTTTAATTTTTTTAAACATATAAGCAAACATGTTTATAATGTCTTAAATACATTAAAGATATATAATTTTTATTACGTCAATAAACTTTATTTTTATTTCAAAGTTACATTCCTAAAACAGATTTCTGTATCAGAATTGTATTTTCTTTTTGACTTTCTAAGAAAAACCTAAAAAGTATTCTCAAGTTTAATTATATAGCTTATAATGAACAGTACTGTAGGCTAATAATTAATATCCCATGACATCAAACATAACATAGTTCATTCCTTAATATAGTATTCTTTTCCTTCTTGAAAATGCAGGTCATTATACAAAACCTTGATTGGCTTCATAATAGTCAAGTATACAGAAGTTCTATTCTGATGCACATTTATTTCAAACGATCAAGATTTTTAAAAATTCACTATTATAGTGTACATGGTGTAAGTATGGGTACATGCTGAGATGATGCAATGAAAAACCCTAAGCTCCTAATGATCACCCAGGCAGTGCATCCTAAAGATTACTTAATAATAAAAATCTTCTGCAAGGCATATACTTTCACTCAAAGACATATCACTGATTTAAATGACCACACACCTCATAAACACTTTTCAAGCAGAATAAAATTTACCGATATACTAAATTTACCGATATATATATTGGTATATATGTATACTAATATACATTTGTTATGTACAAAATAGCTTTGTAGCTTGCTATAAAACAGTTCTTACTACAGTATACAGTGTGAAGACCATCAGGAAAATCAATGCCACTCCTGTAGGGTACTCATTTTAAAATATTATCTAAAATAGATCTACCTTAATTTTGATGAAAACTCTTAAAAAATCAAATAGATGAAAAACGAAGTGCTTTAAAAGAACTCATTAAATGCGTAGGTTAGTGTAAAACAGGTTTTTTTTTTTTTTTTTACCAAAATGACCCTACTTCTCTCCTAGAAGTCTAAAAAAGCAACCTGAAATTCCACACCTAGAAAGGCTTTTAGTTAAACAAGTGGGAATAATGAAAAGGTATGCTTCCAAGCAATGGTTATGCAAAATAGAGGGAAGACAAGCAAGTCACACTTTAAAACCATTCACTGAAGCTAAATATTTCTGTTAGAAACTCAACAAAAAGGAATTCTGTTTTTCAGGGGGTCAACAGTTATTTTTATGTCATTTTCAGTAAGTTGCTCAGCAATGAGATGTTGATAAACTAAGAGGGTACAATGAACTAGCATCTATCCATATAACTCGAAGTTACATACTGTTTGATTTCATTGCAACTTTTTCAACTTAAAGGATAACAGTGATAATGAATTAAAATAGTCATTCAGAATGATTTTCTGAAAAATCACTAAAATTCATGAAAGCAGCATGGTAGATCTAAAAAGTTCAAAATATAATGAACAAAAACAAAGTATTTTGTTAAACACTGAATTATATATTTTTTCTTTTCCTTTTTTTTTTTTGAGACTAGGTCTCACTACTTTTGCCTGTGGAACCGCAGGCTCACATTGCCCGGGGTACCACAGACTAAGCAATCCCCAGCCTCAGCTTCCCAGGTAGCTGGGATTACAGGTGTGTGCCACCACACCCAGCTATATATATTTTTTGGACTAGGTCTGCTACGTGCCCCCGGAGGGATTCAAACCGCAATCCCTGGCCCTGGCTTCCTAGGCTGCCGCTTACAGGCATGCGCCACCATGCCCGGCCAACACCGAATTATTTTTGCTGCAAAATTCATAATCAGCATTGATGGCACACAAAAGTATTTCTCCTTTTAAAGGAATATCTTAATTCAGTAAACTAACAGATGAACTCAGTATCTCCATGTTAATATTTTACAACTGATTAACATTTGAAGTTTCTCTATCCTGGTACCATAGCAAAATGTGAATAAAGCCTTAAAGTTTATAGACATAAATTATACCCCTGGTATTTTTGGCTTAGTGATGACAAAACCAGTGACTTCATGTTACTAAAACTTAAAAGTCTATACCAAATGGCAAAACAGTAAAATATGTAAAGCAGATGCGTTTACTTACAAGTTAGTAACTGGCTCTCCTTTTAAGGGAGGTAGGAGGTTTCCTGAGCCAATTAAACAGTTGTGCACTATAGTCAGACTCTGTAGAACATCATCTCTAAAAAGAGAAAAGGTATTTTCATGTCTTAGAAGATTCAAAACACCTGATTTTTAAAACTCTTCTATGGCAGATGTGCTGGAATCCTTTTGTTTTCACATTGTATGTGCTTTTACCTTTTTTCCAGACTGTTTTGTACTATCCATCGTTCTATTTGTGAATGCTATTCTCTACTACCTTTATTTTCAGAAGGCAGAATTACTCAAAAACTCACTAATGTGGGTAGGTTCACCTCAGTGTCTTGGGTGGATAATTAGCACCTCAGGGGTTAGCATGTGCCTCTGGAGATCCGGCAGGGTCAGTGTTTCCTATGTGGTGTATGTGAGTTGAAGGCAACCACCTCAGTTAAGTCCAGCCAAGGCCACAAGCCCGCACCCCAGAGCAGCTGTCATGAACCACTAGATGGCGCTGATGTGCTTGGGCGCTACAGCACAGCTGCTGCCATGCTCGGTAAGACTGGCCACTTCAGAAGAGTGAGAAAAATGCTCTCACACTACAGTGCTTCCTTCTCATCTTATAAACTATACCTGAAACCCACTAGTTGGGGAAATGGAGGGGAGAAAATGCTCCCTCGGCTGTTATTTTGCATTGTGTGTGAAAGGTGTTTTTCTCAACAAATCTTTAATAAAAGAAAAAAAAAAAAAAAAGCTCCTAGTAGTGTCTAGGATGACACACAAAATCTTTATCAAGCAGGAGGGACATATGAAATTAAGACAAATTGCAAACATGTTTGTTTAGCCACTTAACAGTACAAGGCAATTAAAGTATTTATTGGTAATAAGACATGCTTAATTTAAACAGGAGCAAAATGTTCCAAGTAACAGCACCAGGTCCTTTGTGGAACAATTCTGAATTTAATCACCTGTTTGCCAAAGATCACTAACAAAAACTAGTATTACAGAAGACCACCTAGCATATTACATCTTTAAAAATGGACTAATACAACCTTTATTCCAAAATGCTGTTCAGAATACAACATAGTCAGATGACATAAGTTAATCATACTTTTTTCCTCCTCTCAGTCCTTTTAGGACTGAAGTTGTTTATTTCCTGGTACTTACAACATAGCAATTTTCTTGTTATTATTTTAGGAATTTTCAAAGGTTAAACTACAAAAGTCTAATGACCTCAAAAAATAACTTTGTTATTAAAGTCCCTTGGAAAAGAGAAAGAAAATCTCACAGAGACATTCTACAAGTAACATTAATGTTAATAACATGAATTACTAAAAAAGAACGCAGTAAAATCTAAGTTAAATCTAGAAAAGTCATTTCCTTTCAAAGGCAGCAGACCTACACATATCTAACCTACATGTAAAGCACTACGAATGTACAAATGAAACTGCTAAAAATAGAAGACACTAAAAACAAACTAGATGTTTTTCAATGTTTAAATATGATACAATTTTTGCTATACAACATTGTACTTGAAGGCTTTCTAAATTACATTTATAACAGAACACACTGAATATGGATTTATCAGATATGTCAGAGGACATAAAAACAAAATTTTTCTTAGTCTCAACCACCTAACACTAATTGATTATAAAAAGAAAACTAACCTAGACATCTCAAGTTCTCCGTCTCCACAGCGCTGTAGTTTGATGAGCTCAGGCTGAAGAAAACAGTCCAACAGATAAAAGGCAAAAGCCACTTCTTCAGAAGAAGGAACATGCCACTGGATTCCCAGATTCCATAAATCCCCTGGTTTACCCCAGTCCTAGAAAAGAAGAACACTTGTTCAGCAAGTTAAGAAACTAAAAATGAAGTAACATAAAAATATACAATTTAAAAGGTTTAAAAGAAAAGTTCCAATAAGTGCTCCAAAACTATGGAAGCAAATAATGCACTAAAAGATGGAATTAAAACATCATATTACACTTCATTATTACCCCTGAAAATGCTCTTCATTACAAGTCACTCAAATATGAGTTTGATATATATATATATATATATATATATATATATATACACATATATATATCAGTAAATTTATGTGAGGATCCTGAGATTACCAGTAAAATTATATGGAATTATGGATCCTAAGTATGTCATACCAAGACACTGCACATAGAAACAGAAGATAGTTACTTTTAGCTCCAATGCTATAGTGTACATTCCAGTAAGAGTTTTAACAATTTTCAAAAATAAATTAGTGACATCTTTATAATCAAAAAAATCACAACTCCATATGTTAAATCCCTTAGAAAAAATCCCAATATATACTTGAGTTTTAAATTATTAAAAAGTGCTTGCCTTGATAGGAAAGTACTCAGAGGGAGGTTTGTCAAAGCCACCTGGCACACTGCAGTATTCTGTAGGGTAGATGAGCGTAGTAGAACGAAGAAGGTGATGCAAAAGATTACAAGACAGAGTATAACCCTGCTTACAAGTTAAATGTAAGGTTCTTTGGAGAATCTTTACAAGTTGCTCCTTATAATGAAGCAACTTTTTTCCATCCACTCGAGTTATCTAAAAGGAGGTAAAAAACAGTTTGATGGTATTTTTGTTAAAGCTGTTCAATAATTAATACAAAGAATGTTCAACTACCCAAACTAACCTAAAACAATAATAGTTTCTGAAAATGACTTTATATTTATTGTCATTTCAATTATCCTCTAATAATTACTTAGTTACTTTTAAAAATCACATTTTTTGAGTTTAGAGTTTAGGCTTGTGTCTACCATAGTAACATCTCTTTAAAAAGAATCATCTTCTTAAAGAGACATATATTTTCCTTGTGCTCCTGAACTAACTCACAAGGGATACTAAAATTTGCTTAATGATCAAATGCAGACTACAAAGGAGAAAAAGAGAACTGGCAAATTTGATAAACTTTTTGATTTTTGAATTATCTAAAGAGAATTAATCAGTCAAGAAGTTAATATATTTAATTGTTGAATTAAATATAGCAATCAGTAATTATCATATTCTTTTGATGTCAATCATATCAAGAAATATTCAAAATGTAGGGAACCTCATAAATTTAAAGTAAATTTTCAGAAAAAGGATAAATCCTAAAAACTCAATATTTTCATAGTAATTTTTCTTATTCCAAAGATTTACAATACCTCAGACAAAAGTTGAAGATTCCATAGTAACTCCTTGTCTAACTCTTCTTCATTTAATACATCATCATCTAAAATGGCAAAATAGTATCAGGGGAAAAACTATGTATCCAACTAAATCAATCATTTAAAAATATTTATATTTAGCATTTCTAATAGTTGAAGAATCTCTTTAAGGGAAACTTTGTAGTTCATCTTCATGAAGCTGTATGTACTTGCTCCAGAAGAGGTAGAAACTCATTTTCAAGAAAATAAACACACTAACGAGTAAAATATCACACGGCTTAAGGAAACTGCTTGATCAGTAGTTTAGAAATCAAGAAAAAATGTTATTTAAAATTGTTAAAGGCAAAATAATAACTCAATAACTTACTCATTGTAAGCTGAGTTATAACACTGCAGCAATGGGGAACAAATAGCTTCAAAGATTCTTCTGGGCAGCACTGGAAACATATTTGTATAAATAAGTTTTTGTGAAAAACACAAATATTTCACAATCATACTAAATACACACTAGACTATTTTCAGTGGCAAATAAAGGTTATAAGCAGTTACTGAAAAAATATGCATTTAAGTATAACAAATATTTCTATAATAATTAACCACATATATTTGTTGGTTACCAATTAATTTATGAGTCCAAAAAAAACCCTCACCTTTACAGCAGCACGACACATGTCTGCTACCATGCGGCCTGCTACTCTTGTTTCAAATATATGTGAAATAGAAAAATTAAAAACTTTCTGAAGAGCCACCTATTAAGATATAAGAAAAATGTCTAATTAATTTGAAAGTTAAACATTATATGAATCATAAAAGGAAATGGCCACACAGAAAAATAACTTAGAGAAATTATAACCATCTTAACTGATTACAGATTTGATTAATAACATTATATCCAAGTCTACAATCTTTGCATAAGAACCCAATGTAAATACAACATTTGAAGCATAAGATTTTATTTGCTACAGAAACACCAAGTGCAAAATTACAGCTGCTGGAATGAATGCAACTTATTTATCTTTGGTTAATCCAATATTACAAAGGGAATATTCTGGAATAGCTAATATTTATAGTTGCTATTCTGACAACTACAAACTATAAAGTTCTATGTTTATTCTTAAAGAGTTGAAGCAGTCTAATTTTATAAGCATGTCATAGAATTTTTGCTTAATTGCTCAAAGAATGAGCTGTAGATATAGGTTGCTGAAATTATAAACAACTTCTTTCAAATGATTTTACTAAGAAAGTATATATACATATAATGGTAATTTCTGTATACTAAAATAATCTTAGTAAACACTTCATTCAGCTATAAGAAAATACAGCTTTTGTTCAGGGCAAAATACTTGTACAGAGACAATCTCAGAAGAGAGAACAAACAGAAAAATATTGTGGTCTTAAAGATGATAAAATCTATAACAAATATCAACTAAAATCTGATGAGTGTTTGCCGAATGCCTTAATGGTGACAAGTTATTTCTTAATGTAACAGTCAGACAAATCCGTTCTATTTAGGACTTAAATTTTTATCATATTCTAGCATAAACACTTTCCAAAACTTTTCTCCCAAATAATATTTAATTGTAAATTAATTGTAAATTAAAAAACTACAACTGACTTGCAATTTGTAGTTGTAAAGTTACCATGAACACTGAATTAGCAAATATGAACCTTTCTTCCTTGGGAAAATAAAGGATTCAGCTTCTATAAGTCTCTTTATCAACTGATTTATATATAATCTTGTTTCATAAATTCCTTAATCTACCCAAAGGAGACCTCAAAACAAAAGGACACTTATAATTGGATGTTTATACTATCATTATTTATAACTGTAAGGACATGGAAACAACCTAAATGTCCCAAAACAGATTAATCGATGAAAAAGATGTGGTATATATGCACAATGGTCTATTACTCATGAATTAAAAATGACAAATCTGATGAATTTGAGATAACATGGATGGACCTAGAAGAAATCATATTAGCAGAGACAAATCAGAAAGAAAAAGGGGAAAACCAAATGGTTTCACTAATATATGGGATATTGAAAAACAAATAAAAGGCCAGGAGGAAAAGGAAAAGTCAAAACAAGCTAACAACCAAACTAAAGTCCACAACTGGAGGGGGGTGGGGAATAGGTGGGAGTGGTCAGGAGGTGGATGAAACCCAGGGAACACAAAGGTGTGAAATATATATATAAAAATAAAATAAATAAATTCCTCATTTAGTAGATTGGTATATATTGTATACATTTAGCATAAGTCACAGCAAGCAGCACTGTAAGGAATGCCAGAATGAACAAACCTAAAAGAAGAAATGTTTTATGCTCAGATACTATGCTTCAGGAGAATTTCAAAAGGCAGAACCACCAACAAAACCTTACACTAGATATGCATAAAATAGCACACTTATTTAGAGTATGAGAACTGAAAGAAAGCAGAGTCATTTTGTTTGACTTCAGCTAGAACATATGAACCTCAAATTTTCTACCACTTTCACATTACACTCTTGCACAAACATGCCAAGCAGTCATTTGGGTGTACAAATAAATTTTAGAAGGGCAGAAATACAAGTCTAAAAATGCAATTGGCAAATTGCAATTTGGAACCTGTGAATAATGATGATCAGGGTATATCTTCTTCAAGTCTTAGCTATTGAGAGGATAAACTAGTATATATACACTTAAAGCAACTAGAATTCTTATTTTTAAAAATGAAACAAAAACATATGATTGAAAGTAAATTTTTGCAGCAATGCACTCTTACCATAAATATTTCTTTGGAACATTGTGTGAGGATTGTACTAAACGTAGAAGATAGACCTAATTCAACCAAACTCTCCAAATGAGTCATTTTCTCAGTTTCTGTCTCTTCTCTTGTTTGCTCCAATGTGCTACTTTCAATAAGTCCAAAGCATCTAAATAATCCAAATAAAGTATAATTTTAGCAACTACAAACTGGATCAACACTTTTGGGATGACTAGATAATCTCTACAATCAGGACGATTAAGTAACAGTTATTTAATTCATGTGCAGTCATAAATCAAATGTACTACTGCTATTCCAGAAGCACTCCCTTAAGTAGTAGTAAAGTAAAGGCTGTCTTGAAGAAATTAAATCCCTATTACAGAGTAGACTTTTTTTGAAAGTCATATGGAGGGTAGGTCTGGGGTTTATGCTCACCTGTCCATAAACTGTAAGACAAAATCCTCAAATTCAGCTGTGGCTGAACAAAGTTCTCGTTCCACCTATAACATGTCAATGTTAACATTAAGAATAACTTTTGTATTTCTTTTCTCTGAACTAATAAGACTCAATTATAGGCCTATAAATAGGTTCAGGACATTATGACATTGCATTTTGAAAGAAAGAGCAGCATAGCACAGTGAGAATACCTGATGCACTATTTCCCAGGAAGCAAAATAATAATTAACCAATTTTATAAGGGCACAAAACATAATTTTAGCAGTTCTTTACCATCAGTTTCTAAACTGCTCATGTATGTATATAAAGAATGATCTCTCACCACTGAATATTCAAATGATATGAGTGAAGTAGTAACAAACTTGCAACAATGAAAATAATTATGAAAGAACAGACTATAAAGAAGAAAATTTCTCTTTATTGGATGCCTATGGGTTCCCCCTCCCCCACCAAATTTATTCGTAACATAAGATGCTGGGAAAACAAAACATTTGCTTAACAAAAAACTAAAAAGTAGCAAAAAAAAGAAAAGAAAAAGAAAAAATACACAATTAGATGACAGTTTACAAACATGGTCCTTTTTTTTTTTTAAAAAAAAGATGGTCTATTTCTGATCCACCTCTTTGGGTGGGTGCTCTGCAGACTATATTACGGACAAAGACCTGGTCCACCGTTTATATCTTTCTAGAAACAAATACGACAATTTTACTTTGCTGGCATCTATTCAAAATTGCCTTTGAACTATCAAATATAACACAAAAAATAAGCATTAGTTAACCAATCCTCGTATAAGTAGAAAGCATCCTTACTTCTGTGAGATCATTTCTTTCTTGTAGTACAGATGAACAATCTACTAAAGGCACCAGAGTGGAAAATGTTGCTATAAACTGGAATGTAATCTGTGTGAAGATACAAAAGATTTAATATTAACACATAATGCTAATTAAAAACTCTACCATATGCTATTATAAAGCAACAAAGGACCTATTTTATGGAAATCCCACAATTGCTTTGGAAATGTTTAAATTAGAATTAAGCACATTAAGGTTCCTCACAATTTCACATTACTTTTGGGATAAAGTAATGATTTGTTTTCACACAGTTACCAGGCTCAAGTATTAAGTTTTCCAATTTTTTACAACCTTTAAGTTCCTTTGCCTCCTATTAAAAATTAATTAAGGATAAATAGAGTACGCAAATGCAAAAAGTTCAAGATGGGAAGAGGAAAGATAAGCAATGCTGTAAATTGGGAGAAAATGTGTATTCAAGTGTGATCTAGTATTTTATATATAGTAACTTTGCAGATGAAGAGATACAGAAATTGTCATGTTAAGATTTCCAATATCTCTACTTAAGGAAAGTAGTAAATATATGAACTTTAGAACATCATATGACTGGTAAATACAGGTTAAGGCAAATTACTTATGAAGGAAGACATTATGTAAATCAACCATGTGTCCAAGGATCTAAAATCAGGCACCTACAAGACATACTTTTGATAACCTTTTACATATTTCACATTGAACTGTGTTCTAAAGAATACTTTAAGAAAAATGAACAGGATGTCCATTTACAACACAAGGAAAGCTCAGACACAGAATTACAAATGCTCACCATGCATTTACTAAAGTCATTTGGATCCACCCCAGGCAACGCTCTCATCAACAGAGGTAGCATGTGTGTTGGACCTTCAGGAAACCATTTGCCACCTGAGACCAAACTGCGGGCTACTCCAATTACACAACTTAAAGTGGCTGTGAGCTGGTGAGGTTCTGTCAAAGTCTCTAGTGCAGGATAAGTTCTACAATTTGAAAACAGAATTTTCAAAAATTCCATCACAGATAAAAACAACACATTAAAATATACTAAACTCATAAACTGCATTTTGGCTTACAGGTTTGTAGCTAGCAGGATATTTAGGAGAATAGTCTCTTAAAGTCACAGAATCACACAAATAAGGATTATTGCATGTTTTCCCAACTCCCTGTCACCTTACATCTATCTCCATACAAATTTCACAGTAAAAAAGAACATAAAACAATAGGTTTTGTACTATTCAGTTATCTTAATCAACATTTTACATTCCAAAAGGATTCCACCTAGTCTAATGTATAGTTTAATCTTAGAACTCAAGAACGACAAGTTACAGCTCTACCACTTTTCCCTTTTAAAGGGAAATCATAAAAAAGTTGAAATTTCTACTATTTATACTTTCTAAAAGACAGATATTTAATAATTGGAAATACCAGAAACATGAGAATATGCCTAATAAATAAGGGGGCAGGAGGGAAGTTATGTGAGGATTAAGACATATTAAATCCTAGGTATTTAACCACTAGGTATTTAAGAGTCAAGTACATTCACTCATTGTCACATTGAAGAAAAAAAACATAAAATGTAGTCTTACACAGAAAGACAAAGGGAAAAATGAGTGAACAGAAAAGATTTACAAAATCCAAACCTATTCTTTAATAGAGGTCATCTTTAGGAGATGTAAAACTAAATGTTTAAAAATGTGTTCACCTTTTTTTTTTTTCCCTCAAGACCAGATCTTGCTATGTTGCCCGAGGTAGTCTCAAATCTGTGAACTCAAGGGATCCCTGGCCTTTTGCCTCCCAGCACTTAGATTACAGGCCCCTGCCACCACACCTGGCCTGTTCACATTTTTTTAAAGACTTACTTTTCTTAAACAGGCAGTCATGACACTGAATGCACAGTAGAAAATCACAACTAAGAGTCTCAAAATATGTCATTATATTGTCAATTGTGTCAAATATGTCACTCAACATGCTGATATATAATTTTATAAAAAATCAAAAACTAAGTAAAAATGAGAAAAATGTATTTTCTACTCATCAACTTTGTTCCTGCTATTAAGATTTATCTCACTGATAATAAACAGCTGGAAAACAATGAAATAAGGAAAAACAGGAAGTAAAGAAACACAAGGCTGGGTACGGTGGCTCGTGCCTGTAAGCTTCTGCCTATGAAATGGCCGGGGCTAGGGATCGCAGTTCAAGTCCCACCTGGGGCCCGTAGCGAGACCGAGTTCCAAAAAAATAGCTGGGTGTGGTGGCGCGCGCTTGTAATCCCAGCTACCTGGGAAGCTGAGGCTGGGGATTGCTTGAGACCGTGGTACCACCGGCAAAAACAGCGAGACATAGTCTCAAAAAAAAAAAAAAAGGAAGTAAAGAAACACAAAAAAATCCCTAAATTTTAACTATAAATAGTGGAAGGCACCCTGAGAAGCAAGTCTCTCATCTTCAAGGAGAATCATGGAACCTATCACCACTGTTGGATTCTGCTACCACAGTTGTCAAAGAGCGAAGAACACTGGAGATTGAAAACAGTGAAAAGACAACTGTCTAACTTTCCCCTCCCATTCCCAAATTAAGTTCTGTGTGCTACAGATATTTAGTGCCCCAAGGTGTGCTGACAACAGGAGTAGTTGGGAAAGTGAGGTACATACAGCTCAACATGAATATTTATGGCAACAAGGCCAGTAGCAAAAGCAACCCAAATTTATAGGTAGTAGAGTCTCAATTAGGTAAAGCTCTTTAACAGGGTACCCTCTCTTCAAACATACCTGAATTATGTTGTGTCAACACTGCGCCAGAAAACAAGTTGTCTGCAATTTGCCATGAAATACTATGAACAAAACTGAGTTTTATAGAATTCAAACTGCTAGCTTGTTCTGGGTTCAAAAAGCTAATATTGTTCTACTCTTGACAAAAACACTTTTCAAGAATCAAAGGTTCAGGGACCAGAGGAGTAACAGAAAGTTTAAGTAATTCTGCTCTTGAACACTCAAAACAAGTTAAGAGTAACTCCCACTCTTTGAGAATCATATCAGAGCAATACAGTGACAGTGACTTGGTAAATGTAGAATTATTGTCATTACTGTTTTGACATAATAAATAAATGCAATAAATTCTATACTATGAAAATAAGCCTGTTTATACAATAAGATAATAAATTTAATCAAAGTTTATTCTAAATCCCGATTCTAAGAAATAGAAATCTAAAATCACTTTCACTGTCATGATCTCAGCAATGATACACATGTTTTAATAAAAACAGAGCTTAATTTATGAACCAAAAACTTCAGTAACTAAAATGCACATACAAAGAGACCAAAACACTTCTCTAATTCAACTTTCTTTTTTCTCCAGTAAACCTTTACAAACAAAGAAATCCCTAATCAAACTGTCGATCATTAGGTTAAAATGTCTTGATTCTTCTCTAGAAAAGGGAATGAGTACCAACAGAGCAACACAGAGAAAAGAGAACCAAGCAGAAGAGAAGAATAAGCAGGTAGGCAGGAGCCACAGTTAGGCTTCAACAAAACATTTAAAAGTATACACTTACCTTTCAAGTACAGGGGGTATTACTAACTCTGGCCTCATGAGTGCAAGATTTTGCAGAGCCTGGGCTGCTTCTAAACTACCAGTTTTGCTAAACATAGCCAAGAGAACAGGTTGAATAATACATTGTACAAAGTCTGTAACATCTTGATCAGTAAGCTTATGGCTATCAGGCACAGGAGTTAACCAAGAAGGTTTCTTGTATCTTTCACGATGCAATCTTCTAACAACACTGTTTGGCAACCGCTGAAGTAGTTTCATTAACTTGTTCTGGGGACACAGAAAGCAAAAAGTCCTGATGGATTCTATTTCCCACATAGATATTCTCTGTTGCTCCCTACATCACAAGCAGATTTTTAAAGTAACACCTCTTATTATCTTAATATAAAGATGTACACAGCATAACCAGGTAGACCAAAATATTCTCACCAAATAATTATTGCTATGAACAAAGAGTTACTTCAAATGTCTTACTTTGTAGCATTATATGACTCTTCTATTCAATGAAAAGCCATTTTATTTCTTTTTTTTTATAACTCTGAAGGGTCCCCAAATTGTCTGCAGTTGTTTCCTCCTATCAGTCAAGATATTTCACCCATTCTCAGGATTGAGGAAAGCCCATGATTGCAAGGAGTTCACAGTGGCCTATATCCCATCCCACACCCACCCACTTCTCCCTATACTAAAAACATCCCAATTTGTAATCTCTTTCATAAAAGAAACAAGCCCAACTCAAGAAAAGCCATTTTAACTAGGAAAATTAAAACACCAAAACAATACAACAGAAAAGATCACCTCACATTTTGTGAATTCAAACAAATTATTACAGATTTTGTTGCAGAATTATGGCACTGTCACCAGTTCCCACACCAATATTATCTTATTTTATGTTCTTTGAACACAGTAATTTAGTTTGAACTTAATTATATAGTACTAAGTTTTATATGAAGGACAGAAAATTTATTACAGTTTAACATAATAGGTAAACATAATAGGTAATACGTTAAGTGTGACCATATCTTAAAACTCCAAACCTAGAACAAAAAAATGAACATACTCACCAGCCATCGCCCATTATTTGAAGGATGATAAAAAGAGGTGATGCTCTTAAACAAGCCCGCCAAATGTTTTTGCACTAGCTTACTTGGTCCACCCTGTTCAGATAAAAAGTGTAACAATTTCAGTACCCACATTTTACTATGCAATTGAAGGGGTCCTCAGGACCATGTCTACACTTACATCTCTAAGATAGTTCATATTCATATTGCTAATAAAAATCAATTTTGTTCTTAGAGTTAAGAACACAATTCTCCAACAAACTTCATACAATGCACATCAAAAAAAAAAAACCTCATGTCAAAAAATTTTGCTATAAAAATAAGAGCAAAGTAATAAAACTAAATGAGAAAATTCAAAAGGAGTCTTTCAGTTAGGACAACAGTATCTTTCCTGCTTCTAAAGACAAATCACTAACAGTGTCATCTTAAAATAACTGGTAGTAGTAAAATCAGGCATTAAAAGCATCCCTAAAATGATCTAAGAAGTGAATGTCTCAAGGCATAAAACAAAAAAGGTGTGATTTTTACATAAATGCATTCAAGTGTTTTATTTTTGTCTAAATAATAAAACTTCTATATTTGACCACACTTTTTGACTCAAAAGAAAAAATGATTTTTATTTCTTAGTCAACCAAACACACACACAAAACAAACAAATAACAATATAACCTAGAGAAAGTGAGGGAAAAGTTAACATTCAGTTTATCAGGTTGAAAGGCCCTGAGAATAAAGAACTACAATTTGCTCTTGAAACCTCCTGTCTCAAGATTATTTTTTAAGAAATAGCACAAACATAAAGTAATATGTTGCATTATATTAGGAACATATCTTCCTGATGACTTAAAATCTGTGGTTCATATTTCCCAATCTAGAATAGGGCAACCAATAACAGAGACCATAAAAATTCCATAGCAAAACACCAACAAAATTTTCAAAATTCTAACGTAATTATCATCAGTAAAATTTTATTATAGGGAATATTATATTAAAAATATGTTCAATATTTAACAAAATGAAGCTGTCAATGGGAATAGTAACACTGACTAAAATCAGGTTTGACACTAATCACTATCTTAAATTTGTGGCTCCTAAAAGGCAAGTTGCAACTCACTGTTTTTGTCAGACAGTAAACATACAAATGTTTTTACTTACTGAATATTAGGGGAATGGGGAGTTTTTCCTTGACTAATAATTAGCAAAAACAGCGGGAATTTGAATATTTTTTTGTCTTTCTGTCTTACAGTGAAATTTGAGAACTATTCAACAATTTTGCAATTTTCATAGAAACAACCAACACAAAGCAATCAACCAAACAATATAACCTTGGAGAAAAATATCAAATAGAATATTTGAAGGAGATAGAAGTGAAAGCAACACAACTGACAATACAGAAAATCACAGTATGTTCCATGTAGTGTAGTGAATATTACCTACCAAGTATATGCAGAACCTTTTATCATCAATCTGACTTTGGGAAAGTTCTTTATCTATTATGAATCTGACTCCTGGCCTGTAAAACTGTGACAGACACTCTGAATCACTCAAACTCTTGATTCTGTTTTTAAGGTCTATTGGTTGGAGATTTAGAAATGGTACAGCATGACTACATTCTAGGTCTGATAAACATAAGCTTAGTACATTAGGATTTTTGTATGGTTAACACAAAATCTACACGAATCATACAAAACAAATATAATGTATTACAAACCATCATAGCAGTGATCCATATTACAGCATGTCCTATATCATATGCATTTGTTAAAAATCTTGGAACTAAAACTTGACTGCTTCCCACTGGGAGGTTCAAACTTCTCAGAATTCTTGTAAATATCTTTAAAAGAGAACAAGAATCAAGAACAAATATTTAGAAAAGGTAACTCTTAAAAAATGTGCTACATATTTGTGTAATTGGATATAGTCTCACTTAACCAATTCTTAAACAAAATTACACTGCCAGTAATCTGCATTATTAGCCAATTACCTATAAACCTTTCTTTATACTTTTTAAAGAAAACTCTGAAGCCGCAGTCATGTAGATATGAAGCAGCTATACCCATATATCTAAAAGCAAAAAAATGAACTATAAATGTAAAAAGGCAAGCTACAGAATACTACAGTTAAACAAATAATCCACCCCTCCAAAGCATATTTTACTACTAATGAAAATACAAAAAAGACAAAAAATTCACAAAGTTGATATTAATGTCCATTGTATATGTTCAAATATTGTTAATTACCTTTGGTACATATGGATCCCAGTCTATGTACCCTATATTATCTGTAGCCAATCGAGCAAAGAGATTTACTAGTTGCTAAAAGTAAACAAAAGAGACATTAAATAAATACACTGATTTCCCTTAAGAGTAACAGACACAATCCTTACCTATTTGCTTTTTCACAAATTATTAGAATAATCTAATGTATGGTTTATGACTCAATTTTATAAAATCACCAAATTTAAAAGCTGTTTGTCAACTTGTTTATATCAACTGCAATTTGAAGAGCTTATAAAAAAGGAAATGATGAAGCATCACTCACAATGCAAACTGTAAAATAAATTTGAATTCAACAATCTTGTAAAAAACATCCACTAAATATTGAGCATGATGTTAGTGAGTGTACAAAAGGAAGTAAGCAGGGTCTTATATTTTATAATATATGCCCATGTACTCCTAGATACTAATAAAGCAAAATTTTAAAATGTCAGAACACAGCAAATAATTTTTTTAAATTGATTACAACATTACTAACAATTAATTCTAAGGGACTGAAGCTACTTGTCAAATGACCTTACACATTTATTTACAAACTGAGATATACAGGAGACAAAAATGGAATACGTACCCCCTCCCACTGTGGGAGATTTTGCACTGAAACCCAAAGGCCTATTAATTCATCAAACCAAAGTCTGAAATAGAAAAATGTTATGAATAGCAAGTGACACATACAAAGTGGTTCAAAGTCAGGTATCCTTTGTATTTTTAAAATCTACTACCTTCACCAACTTAGAAAAAATTACTGAAAGGTACAAATTAAATGAAACAGAAAACTACTTCTGCCTTTCCCTTTTAATTTGTTTATGCTACCAAGAATAACCTCATCAAACTTCTACTCCATTGTGAAATGGTTTTTGTCACTCCTAATAACTCCACGTATTTCTTTCCTCTCCTGTCTTTTCCTTTTAATGTTTTCCTACCTGTTCTTGCAACTTTCTCCTACTTTCCTTCAGTTTAGTAGTTAACCCATTAATTAGCACTATATAAAGTCTCACAAAAGAAATGAATCACAGCAATTAAATTATAGTGAGGGAAACAACATCAAATTAAAAAATGTTTGATTATTAATCAATATTTACAATGTCAAAACATTTGGATTTTTAAAAATGTCATAATAACAAGACTATAATTTTTTTTTGATTTGGCATCTCATTATAGCAAATATGTAGTGGCAACAAAGGAAAAACCTATAATATAGTGATCATTACTATTCTCCTTTCTATATTTTTCCTTTTACATAAAAGCAGTCTAATTTTAATTATGCACTTATCGGGCTATTATAAGCTTACAATATTCTGGTAAAAAAAATCAGTTGCTGAAAATGGTACAAACACTAGGAAGTGGTTAAAAAATTTCTAAAAAAAATTATAAAAAATACATGATAAGGGTTTAGTCATTGAAGAAAACATTTCCTTTTCCTGAAAAACTGACAATATTTTTATTCTTATTTATATTTCCATTCCTTTTTACATTATTCTATCTTCCTTTCTTAAAAGTCCTCATGCTATTTTGCTTGACATAAATGTTATTCTCTATTTACAATTTTATGCTTAACCATTTTACTCTTCATATACTTCAAGTATAATAAAACTAGTAGTTGAGTTAGTCAAGTATTGTATCCACTTATAATTGCTTTCTACTATGCCTACACACCTATACTTCCTGCTGCACTCTAGAACTTGTCAAGATATATAATACTTACTTAAAACCTTTTTGATGAAGTTCTGGAGGAAGGGAGGTAGGAAGAAATATTTCAAAATAAGTGATGGCCTTTTGCATTGTTACATCAAAAGGGCACATTAAAGGCCTCCATTCTTCTAGCATCTCAGCTGTGGCATCTGCTGGAAAATATCTAATAAAGAAGGAGGTTTTCATATATCTGATCTTGGGTTAAAAGTTCACAACTCAATTTATCACTAACCAAAAAAAAGGGAATGGGTTTCATAAGGTAGGCATAAATTGTAAGTTTACAAAATACACGTTTTTACAGCTACAGAATAAACACCCTATCAAAAAATAAATGTTCTTTTCTATGGGACCTAAAAAATGCTTTAAAGTTGCTAAAACACATAAAATAAAGAAGTCACTCAAGTCCCTATACACTTAAACATGGTGGTTGCAGTTTTTCTTTTTATGCGCTATGTTATATAGATCACTAGAGTTAAGTGAGAAAGAGAACATCTGTCCAGTCATCTGTAGGCACTTTAAATAACTATTTTACCCTCTGGACCACAGAAACCTTCTTTACACAAGAGGACTAGACTAGAAGCTAAGTTTCTAACATTCTATTATTATATGAAATGGGCAGGCCTGTCCCGAGGTAGAGAAGATTCAGAAAATTAAAAATCTGAAGCATGTAAAACAAAGGAAAATGGATAAAGAGGATTCATGTACAATTATTATATACACACTAAGGGGTTCAAAATAAAAAAATATTTTCTGTAAGTCAGAGAAATTCTGGCTTGACTGTGGTCAAAATGTTCAGAAACTGTTTCAGACATATTTGGTGGTTTGGCCTACACATTGTTATTAATCCTAATATATCTATCTATACATTGTGTTAATCAGAATTATATTTCATTCCTTTATGCAAAAAATAAAATTACATATCCAAATATTTCTGTTGAGCTCATCAAGAATCTGTCACGTCATTGTGCAAATGGTTGAAATTTTTAAAAAGCAGAATATACTCTGCCTTCAAAGATCTCATAATCAATATTTCTCCCTAATTTTCCATTTAACTGTTCTAGTAATCCAAAAATTAAAGATTGGCAGTTTTATGAATTACCTAAAAACCTTAAACCCAGTAAATATTTCAGTAATTATCTAGTTTCTGGTGAAGAAACACAGACCCAGGAGGGTAAATGCTTATTAGGTAGGGTTAAATGATAGTGTTCACTGGTAGCTTGTGATTTGTATCTTAGGCCTCTGACCACAGAGATCTTTGTCTAAGACTAAGTAGCGTAACAGGTCAGTAACAAATATGAGATTTATAAAATAACTTCAACTCATAAAGCATGTGATTATATAGGGATTTCCATTAAAAACTACCCACTGTATCCATAGCAGATAAGTAGTCTTAGAATAGTCTGTTAATAAGAACAGACAGTTCAACTACATTGAACCAGACTTTAATTAATTAAAGCCGAATTATATACATCTGTAAGCAACAGAGCATGGGATACTTAAAGTCAAGTATTACTCTATAGAAGGAAAATGGGTCTGATGGGGATGGGGATGGTGTGGTGATTTGGATCTCAGGTGGTATGATCCTGTACCTCTGACTCCCATATTATGTTGTAAACCAATGTTACCTCAGTTGAAAAAAATAATAAAATCAAATATTCTACTGAAAGGGAACACACAAGAAAAACAAAATAGACCCTTTTTTACCACTTATATTTTGATGCAATATCTACAATGCTCATTTTGGAAAACATTTTTGATGTGAATAATAAACTACAGAAAAATTTTCAAATAAAGATGACAAAACACAAATTATAGTGTTTCTACTTTAAAAAGGATGAGTGACACACCACTTAAAAACTTTCTAAATTTACAAATGAAATCTAAAAAATTCAGAATTGGAAACATGTTGTGCCCAGTAACCAATATCACAATGTCAAAAACTATTTATACCACCTTTAATTTCCTCATCAAAGTATATTAAAGATGAGAAAAGCCCAAAGAAACAAGAAAAGGTTTTATAAATTGAGAAGCTACTTACGGTCGGCAGCTTTTCACGAGTGTTTTGAGAACATTTTCTACAGAACTGGGGGGGGAAAAGTCATTTGATACATTAGATTGGTGAATTAACAATACTTCAGATTCAACTATAAGTACCTCTAAGATATGTTCATAATTTTAATCTATGCACATGCAATTACTGATACTTCCCTTTAGAGGTACAAAATTATAAAAATTAACTACATGAAATCCTTAATCTACTCTTTCCTTTGCTCTCATTTTGTTCACTCTATGCTATGAATATAAAAGGAAGAAAACTGGGAGGACAAATCATTCTTGATTGTCACAAAACAGGCAGCAATGTTCATAATTATCAACATATTTAGAAGTATGTTCAGTGGCTTAAAAATTCAAGTACTAATTTTTAATTTTTGTTAAACCACTTTTACTCAAACACAAACAGAAGACAATACCAAATCTGGTGTGTTTCTATCAGCAACTGCCAGACATTAGTTTTCTGTGACCAACTGTTAAAAGAGTGTTGTTATAACCCTCCAGGGTACTTTTCTGCCAGCAACAATTATCAAAAAGGGTAAGAGCCATCTTTTTGATGAACTATTTTTAAATATAGTTGAGTAATATAAAAAGAACTTGTTTTCCAACTTGTAGGTGGGTTTAAGTGATATTAGGAAAACAGCATAAATCTGTATATGAATTTAAAACAAACATTTTTTTTGTTTTAATGAAAAGGCCAGTGTGAACCGATTTAAACATGTGACCATGATAAATAATTGTTTTTTTAATACTGGACCATAGCCCTTCCCCCGCCTCACCCACCCCAAAAGTCAGATGTAAATAAACAAAGGGGGCGGGGTTTGAACTAAAATTTGAATATAAATTTATGACCACTTACAGTATGATTTGTACAAATAAAACTAGCAAGTCTCCAAATCTCAAAAAACAAATTATGGGGAAAGGGATATTCGGACTGCTTCTACCTGAGAATTTCTCAATAAGTTTATTGAAACTCAAGTTCAGAAGTCTATGCAGTTTCTCTGAAACTAAAGACCTAATCTGTAAAGAAATTTGAAGGAATAACACAGCACAAGCAATAAATATACTACAAAAATCAAGAAACTTGCAATTTCATTATTTGAAGCAACAGAAATCCTCTTCACTTTCAGAACTACTCAAAGGAAAGCTAATCTGAAGAGGAAACGAGGATACAACTCATGAAATAATTCCAAAATAAAAGAGGATGACATGGCCAGAAAGCCATTATAGAGCATTTCCTCTGTTTACGAGAGGTTTCACCTCCTCATAAAAAAATGTAAGCTTTTGAGGAGTGCAAAATTTAGTTTACAGACTACCTAAATTTTCCTAGTTAAAAAAAAAAGGGGGGGGGGGCAATTTCTTTACAAGTACATTTATAACTCACTGAACACTATTACTAGAAGTATTACTTCTGGGTACTATATTCCAAAGGGTTAATAGTGAGGCCATGGGTTCACATATTTATACAAGTTTACATTCATCTATTTATTTGAAATACTCAACAAACATTTTCTTAGGGTAATTAAAGAGCACAGATCTTTGGATCCACTTTGAGTCTGGACTGAAGAACTCTATTCAGAAACAACTATATTAATAAGTAAGGTTTAAACAACCATTTAGTTCCCAAACTAAGTAATGTATCAACTGACACATAACTTTTAAGAAGATAATTCTAAAACGGTGAAATTTTGGTCCAAGGAAATAAAGAGATCTATAATTCATCCAGTTCCTAACATTCATGTTCAAATTAATTTTATTTTTTTGCAGTTTCTGTGGCAATTCATTTGAAAGCACAACACAGAAAACCTGCTATTCTCAAGTCTATCAATAAACTTTCATATAGTCAAAAATGATACTAGAAAACACGTCATAAAAGGCTGACGAGCTACAAGTTTTTGCTGGTTCCCTTCATTCTTCAGAATAGGAGGCTTGATAGCCTTCACTCATTAGTAGAATAGGGCATGTGACTGAGTTTTATCTAAATAAAGCCAATTTCTACCCCTCCTCATTAAGGCCTGTGCCATTGGATTTATGCTCTTTATCCAGAAAAGGGTACAGTCTCTCTAACCTGTGATATCTGTATAGTGACCTTTTGTGATTCTTGTAATCTCTCAAGATGAAGGGAACAATGTTTCTGTTTAAAAATAAAATAAAAGGTTAACGCTAGATGCTACCAGACTACATTTCACTAATTTTTAGAGGGAGTGAAATCACTACATTTCTGATTGTTGAAAATTTATAACACTAAAGTGATAACATTCAAAACATTTTTTTGTTTAAATCAAAAAAGATCTAGAGGGTCTAAGCTTTGGATGGGTTTCCCCATACCCTGCTTCCTCGTAAGCAAAGGCAATTTAAGTTGAAAAGAAAGTCATTAGACAAATCGTGTAATGGTTATAGCTTGGGCTTAGAGTAAGAAATACATTCAAACACCAGTTCTGTTAATTATTAGCAGTATAGTATAACAGACATAATAGACTTAGTTTCCATCTAAGAGCAATAATACCTACTTCTCATTTGACTCTACAAAAATTAAATGATATAATGTAAAGAGAGAAGTTTAAGCACAACAAATGCTAATTATAATTACACTATTTCATACTTAGCCAAAAGAAATTCTATTTTCATTCTTTGCAACGACTAAAATTTAGTGTTCATTTTGCTTCTACATTAATTCTATTGTCTCTGAGTGACTTAGGAAATCAGTCAAAATAGGAAATTCCTCTCCCAAATGCCACTCTATTTATTATTTCTGCCCTATTTATTAGGGCAGAAAGTAAGTTCTTGTCCCACTTGAGTTCTTGTCCCAGTTTCAATAAATGATTGTAAATTTTCCTCTGTGGGCTGCAATTCCCTTATAACATTCTTTATGATTCTTATGATGACATTAATAAATGCCAAATATGTAGGAGAGAAATCTTGACGTCAGACAAAAGCCTTAGCTTCTGGTTAATAGTGGACTTATATAGGTCTAGTGCTTTATGCCTCCTGCTTTCTTAGCCTTATCTAACTACCAAGGAAAGATTCATTTCTAAATCAGCAAATAATAAAATCATGTGAGGACAGGGGAGACTGTCTACTTACTTAGCTTCACATGATATTTCTTAAATTAAAATTTAGCTTTAGAATAATCATATTTGCTTTTTCATAACTGAACTGGGAAGCAGAAGCATTGTCATATTGTTAAATATTTCTTTTTTAACCTTTTGTATTTTAACAGTAATGGCATAGAGTATTTTTATAAGAATTGTACCATCACCTAAAAAAACTCAGTTTTACCTGCTTTCTCTGAATCAATGAACAAATTCACGATTACTTAGTCAAATATATTATGCATGTAAATGGCTAACCTTTAAATATCTAATATTGCATATTTTTACTTTTATCAGTAAGCAGACAATTTTTATAGCCATTCCACACAAAGTTAGGGTATAGTTAGTTTCTTCGTAAGACAAGTATAAAGTAGAATATCTGTAAGAATCCTAATCATACACCCTCAAAGAACATGCATAATTGCTGACAAACTTGATCAATTAAGTATTTTTCAATTGCTTTAAAATATCAATTTCAAGGAAAGATCATTACAGAACTATGACCACTTTTGGAAGAAATACTATTGAAGACATTAACAAAAATCAATCGCATAATCTCTAATTTCCAAACAAAGCATAATTTTTAAAATGGCTTCTTTTATGAGCAAATAAGCAATTCTTAGGTTACTAGTATCAAGGTCACAACTATCTAGAACACCTTTGCAATTTTGATTTTCCTATTGAGAATGCTAAGAGAAAAAAGGAAGAAGGAAATAAAAGCTTAATAACTCGAGCTCTAAACAATATAAAGCAGTTTGAAACGAACAGAAAGCTAACCAGTGCTTTCAATAAGGACAAAGACACAAGTTTATGATTTCCAAGACAGTTAACAAATGAAGTAACCTTTCACTTTTGAGTATAAAAATAGTATTCTAAATATAGTATGAACACACTGAGTCAGCTGACAAAACTGTTTCAAAATGTGTCAGAATACCTCTAAGATGAAGACACTTAAAACAAAATAGCAATATAAAAAGCATGGCTAATTAATGGGATTTTCTTAAGTATCTTTAAGAAGTCCTAATTTTAAATTCATAAGTTTAAAAGCAGTGCTATATTAGTGCCCTAAATAGAACCTTATGTAGAAGTAAAATTAAAATCTTTAAAATTATTTCCTTTTAGAAATCCAGTGGACAGAGAACACTGAGGAACACGGAAGTGAGAGTACTGCTGTGTGGCTCTCCAAATGGTTTCTCTAACATTTCTGCATAAAAACAAAGACAACTAAATTCCTGGTATGATGTGTGCTAAAGAAAGTCTAAATACCAGTAAGTTGAAACCCTTTAAAATATGAATTTTTTATACCATACAGGGCAATCTCAATGGAAATAAGGAGACAAGTACTTCTTTCAAGAGGTAAATATATAATAGCTAAAAGGTTACCCAAAAAAAAAAGGAGGGTGAGGGGGAGAAAATGACTAAGGAATAACAGTATTGAAAAATTGCCTTACAGCCTTTTCTGCCTTTATAGAGACATTGTTTCTAATTTTGTCTGTTAATGCTGCCTAACACTCTTGCCAAGCAAGAGCCTCCTCAAAAATAGTTCCAGAATCCCAGTATTTTTTTTTTTTATTCTTTGAAACGGGAACACATCACCATTTTAAAAAAAGGTAGCATCAACGGAGCTGCACTTCTTAACAGTATGTATACTTCATATGGTGGCAGCACACAGCCTGTGAGTGATTACTCCAAGCCACTGCACCAATAAAGTTTATGTTCCTAGAGGATCAATTTTAGTAGATATATATCTAAGAAACATTTAACTCATGAAAAATTATCAAGTCTATTACATATATGAATGTGCAATATAAAATACAAATCTCTAAATTTCCTAATACCAGACTCTCAAGAAACACCTTCCTTGAAGGAATTATGCTAGCTGAAATTAGTCAGGAAAAAAAAGGGTAAATACTGGATGGTCTCACTTATGTGTGAAATATAGAGAAACCAAACAAAAGGACAAGAATAAGTTAAAATTAGCAAGCTGGTAACAGAACTGATGCATATACTGATGCAAAATCCCAGATTTTGCCCTCCTGAGGGCAATAAGGGATCAGGATGATGACTCATGGGGCAGTGTTGGGAGAGCTAGGGGTATATACAATAACCTAAGGAAAAAAAAATATATATATAATCAATTAATGAAAGAAAAAAGAAATACCTTCTGGGAGAAATAAAGGACCATTCATCAGGCAGACAATTAAGAAGCACTGGTTAAAAAAAAGAACGTTGGCTTAGAATCTACAAAACCTGGGTCTTAGAGAATTAAAAAACAGGAAATACAAGTGCAGAGTGTGCTGGCCCAGTGATAAGAAAACATGAGGGACTGATTAATGAGAAACTTAATAACCATAGTTCCACTGAGTGGTTATGCAAGATAAAAGATATTTAAAATTGCTTTAGCTAAAACTGCTTTAACTAAGGATTTTGGTGTGTTCTTTTAGGACTATACGTGAAACTTCATTTATCATTCCCCAAAAAAGTGATCTTTCATGGAGACAGTTGGCACAAAGCTAGGGAGCAAGCACTGTGCATCATGCACTGCACCATTCATATTAGTAAAAAATATAGTCAGGATGGCCAAAAGGCAATATGTATATGTCTTCTTTGTGCAGATGTCTAAACAGATATAAGATAAAAACCAGAGGTCCCTGTCAATTTTGTTGAGTTTTCCAAGAAGTGTTCTGAGATGTAGAGGGCAATGGCTAAGAGAAGGCTAAGTTTGAATACATGGCAAATGCAGACAAAGTATGCGGTGATTAGGAAATAAAGAGCTAGGGACCAGCTTAGGGGAACAAAAAAAGGATTCAAATGTCCCCAACAGTTCACTATCTGAATTCTCCCTGTTCTGTTCAGGTTCTGCTCCCAAGATCAAATCTACAAGCTCTGGCAGCTCTAGTGGAGATATGATAAAGTATCTGGGAAAGAAGTGTAGTAACTTAAGTGAGAATGAAAAGCAACCTTATAAAAATGGTGGCAAAGCTAAATAAGTATGAGAATCATGTCACTGGCCATAAATCAAAAGGAAAGTTTGATGATAAAAAGATGAAAGAGGACTGGGACTGTGTACAACACAGTGGCTAAATACTAAGCTTCGGGTTATCATTTTTTTTTTTCTATATAGTTTTCTGCTGTCATTCTTAGTTGTGGAAAGGGTTAGATGAGCTTGTGTGAGAAGTGTTTGAAATTTTTTATATTATGGCAATTTTCAACCTTAATACATAGAATTCTTCATTGTTCCCAATGAGCCACTGCATTAATAAAAATTCAAGAAATTTCTGTCTAAAGCATAATTTGCAATGCTCTGATGTGGGTGGGGGGGAGAGGAGGGGTGGTTTGGTATGTTTAGAGAGCCAAAATGTTTTCTGAAGTTAAAACAGGCTGTATCTACCTAAATATTTAAAGTCATACTATCATGGTAATTCTAATAGGGACACTTGCGTTGCTAATATCATATTTTACATACACATAGCTGCATGCAAATGTATAAGACTAAAGATGGCTAAGTCTTTGAATGAGGTGACATTAAATTGGCAATTGAAGAGAAAAAAACATGATGTTACAGAATTTTATCAATAATTGTGATAAAATGCTTTATGTTGTTACACCTGCTTTAGTGGTACAGAAAACAAAACACACTGTAAAATTACGTTTAACATTATTTTGCTATTACTCTATATTTCAATATTCCTCTATATTCTCCCCAGAAGTCAGCTACACAAAGTTTTCATGGTTTCATATGTTCTATTTCTTCTACATGTAATAACAATCAAAAAAAGTTCTGTGACACCAAGTAACTATCATCTTTTACAAATCCATAAAGAATTGTTATAAACAAGAATATCATACATCCTTTTCCCTAATCCATCAGTCTGGTAAGTTATTTCCCTTTGTTTTGATTTATTTAAATAAATTTGGTCTGTTTATCCTGGCACTAGCTTTTATTTTTATGTCCATTCATACTGCTGCACTTTTAGTTTCTTGTGCTTCATACACAAAATGCATTTTTTATTTCAAGTCCAAACATACCTATTACAAGAAGATGCAAAATCAAATTATCTTTTAATATGACTGCTGCATATTTGATATATATACGCTGTTTATGATAAATAATTACTTTCCCATTATTTCTCTTCTATGTTTAAGGCATTATTTGTATCTATATTGCTCAGCATGTGTAAAGAATGAGTACAGCAATGCATTTATTTTACATTTTAGAATAATGACAGACTATAGAACTGGATGCTAGGTCTATCATGTTAGGATCTGAGAAACATTGCTTTAAGGGAAGCAAAGATTTTAGCAAAGACATGGTGCTTTTTTAAAGGCCAAAGAACAGATGTATTGCAACGCTATTTTTGCCTGTAGAATGGCAGGCTCACGTTATCCAGGGTACCACAGACTCAAGCAATCCCCAGCCGCAGCTTCTCAGGTAGCTGGGATTACAGGCACACGCTACCACGCCCAACTATTTTTTTGGGACTAGATCTTGCTACATGCCCCCGGTGGGACTCGAACTACAATCCCTGGCCCGGGCCACGGCTTCCTATGCTGCCGCTTACAGGTATGTGCCACCATGCCTGGCCCTTGTGTTGCAACTTTTAAGGAAGAAAGTTCCATATGGGCAGGGACAAGATGAAGTTCCAGGAAGAAACATGGTGATATGCATAATGTCAAGATGCAGGGGAGGAAACTGGGCAATAACAAATTTTTCAGGAAAACAGTAATCATTTGAAGAGGAAACCCATAGGTACTTATTAATGACTACACACGGCTTGAAAGAAAGCTGTCTTTGTGAAGGTGCAAAAATACAGGACATACAATACTTAGTCATGAAATAAAAGACTTATTTTAGAAGAAATCTCTGAAGAAAATAGCTTCTGAATGTTCCCATAGTTTATTACTTTCAGAGACAATCAAAATGTCAGCCAGGAAAATTTTTAGAAAAATAATTGATTTCGATCACTTCAAAGGTCCTTGAAATCTATAAAATGGTAATTCCAGTCAAAAATTCAAAGTGATCATTCATATATGAAGAATATCTAGTCTGAGAAAGAGGAGGAGGGAAGAAGAGCAAGCACAGAGCATAGCACAATGGACTATGGCAAGGACTATGGGTGTTTTGTTGATGGGAAAACTAAGGTTACCAGAGCTGAGGGAAGAAAACCTAAATTGTGAAAAAAACAAGAATGAAAAATAAAGGCAAGGTATAATTTTCAAAAAAGACCCAATCAATCCAGTTCATGCTATGCTCCATCCAGGGAAAATGAAATTCAAAAGGAACTTTTACAATGATATGCTTAATTAAATTCGAAGTTTTCATAATGAATATTTACAAAAATATCTGTACATTTGTCTTTTAATATTATATAGTTCATGGGTGAAACAGGTTTCCTTGTTTTAATAAATGAAATTTTCAGAAAATAAATGACTTCTGACCAGTCTACTTATAATCACTGTTCAAAGCCAATTAAAGCTTAAGCTCAGGATCTCTAGTGGTCATTTTAAAAACTTTCTATTTACATTATTTCACTGTTGACCTATGACCTGAAAATCTGTTAAGGCCTGCCAAATATAGCCAATCTTAAAAAGTCTATGGTAAGTTATCAACAGATTGCTAAGTGAAGCCTGAAGGATTAATCATGGATTAAATGAAGAAGAGAGATAAAGGAAATAACAAAATAATGTAAATATGTCTAGGACTGAAAGAAACCACATAAATAAACCATTAAAATTTAATTTATAAAAGAAAAATACAGATGTATAAAATGGAGCTCTTTAGAAAATGAGTGTCTACATATGAGACAAAAAACTCTAGATGAAAAGTAACAAGCTATTAGAGACTGAAGGAAGAAATTCCTAAAATTAAACCTCAATCACAAATGAGAGTTTTCAACCACACATGCTAAGACTGAGAAAATTAAGAAGCCATCACAATTGAACAACCTTTGATAACAGGAAGAGAGGCAGTCAAATCTAAAATCACTAATAACCAAAAAAGGGGGCAGATGATTATATTTTAGTCTGTAGTTTCAGAATACAAAACATAATAAAATTAAAGATCTGGTAAAGTTAGAATATATGTATAATAAACCACAATCAGCAAGAGATTTACAGTTTCAACATTATAGGAAATAACAAATGAAAGAACAGTCAATCACAGAAATCCATATGTCCTTAAGTGGGACTATGGATCCTCTTGCATACAGGTATCCTTGGATACACATATATATAAAATTTTCTTTCTTTCCTTCCTTTTTTTTGAGGCTAGGTCTCACTATTTTTGCCTGTGGAACTGCAGGTTCATGTTGCCTACGGTACCACAGACTCAAGCAACCCCCAGGCTCAGCTTCCCAGGTAGCTGGGATTACAGCCCCCGTCACCATGCACAGCTGTTTTTTTGGGACTAGGTCTGGCTACGTGGCCCTGGAGGGACTTAAACCGCAATCCCTAGCCCAGGCCGCAGCTTCCTAGGCTGCCTCTTACAGGTATGCGCCACCATGCCCGGCCAGGTGTAATTTAAAGAGGGAAATAAAGTGGTTTAGAAGCCAAGTTACACAGAAATGTTTATTTTAAAATGTGTATGTGCTATACTCTAGTTTCTCTTCAGATCGTATAAATCTTTCGCCTTTTTAAAATGCGTATGTGCTAGATTACCTCTAATAATCCATTATCTTTCAATATGGTCAACCCTCTGAAAGTCCCCAGATGCTCCCAGATAATTACTTCAAATGTAAATACTTACTTAGGAAACCAATTTAATCCCAGGTGTTCTGTCTTGGAATATAATATTCTTTCCACCATGTCATAAAGTGGTCTCCAAGGTAACTCCAAATCATCTCTTGAAAGAAGTTCCTTTTTTCTTATTAAAAAGATGCAAAACATTAAGTAAATATATATGTAGGACATATGCATCCATAATTGAGTGTACATTACATGGGGAGAATAGTCTTTAAATGTCACCATCATGGCTTGTGCATTTCCCTACTCACTGGCAGGATACAGTATAAAGAACAACAACACACCAGATTCTTGTTGCTCTAGTCCCAGAGCACAAGTTAAAAGGAGACATTAAAATTTCTGCTACTATTATTTTTGATAAATTCATATTTTCTCATACTGCCTATGGAGTATATAATGTTTCCCACATGTGGGGGTGCTTGCTTTGGGATAAGCAAAAAGAACAAATGACCCTCATTTTTTTCAAGGGGCCTACAACTTATATAATAATAGGGAAGATAATTAGCATAAGTGATACAAACAAACTACAGTTTTTAAAGGGTGCTAGGAAATAGACGGTTTCGTGAAATGGAATTTTAACTGGAAGATATACACAAATATATAAAGTAATAATACAGTTTTCTGTAATTTTTCAAAACAGGTAATTTGGGACCTGGTCTTCTTACTAGAGAGCACGTAACTCACATTCCTTAAAAAGAAAAAAACAAAAAAATTGTAGCAGAGAAATCCATAGGAAGTTAACTTACTTTAACAAGTTGATCAAGAGACGAGCAAATCCCTGCATCATGCTGATTTCCAGTTTGGGAATTGATACCAGCTCATATAATAACTTGATAAAAAGAACATGATCTTCTTTGCTAAATTTTCTCCCATAAAGTCTAATATATCTACAAGAGAAAAATGAATAATCTTTGAAAACAAGTGTGGAAACACATGTTCACTGTAGCATTATTCACAATAGTCAAGGTAGGGAAGCATTGTAAATGTCCATGAACAGATGAATGAATAAAATAAAATGTGGTATTATTCAGGTTTTAAAAAGGAAACATACACTACATGAACACTGGAGAACATGATGTTACATGAAATGTCAATATAAAAAGATAACTACTACATGATTCTACTTAGATGAAGCACCTAAAATAGTCAAAACTCACAGAAAGTAGATGGTGGCTGCTAGAGGCTGTAAAGAGGGGGAAACTGGAAATTGATGATAAATGGGTATAGGGTTTCAGTGATGTTAGATGAAAATATTCTACAGAGTTGCTAAACAGCAATTTACACATAGCATAATACTATATACTTTAAAAGTAAGTATAAACTTAAGGTTTTTTGCCATACACACAAAAAATGTATTGTGACATCTTAATTTCAAGTGTTCTTTATTTAATTTAAGCCTTTTATATACATTCATTATTATAGAGGAAAAGATTATTCTGGTTTTATTTAAGAGATTACCAAAGAAGTATTGTGTTAACAAGTCTCATAGTGTAAACTGAATTTTTAATCAACATTTATGATCTTTTATTATTGAATGGCTTTATTTAACTAGGCTTCAGTCACAAATAACCTGAAAACAGCTCTTTTATTAATAACCAATGCTCATGCAAGCTTGAATTCTATATATAGCTTCTTGAAACTACTTAAACATGGCATATTACAATAGAATGGTAACTAGAACAAAGAGTACAATTTATAAGTTTACTGTTTTAACCATAAAAATATCTTAAGAATATATATGGTTTATGTCCTGGAACTGATTCTAAGAATTGATTTATAATACAATTAAATTTCTACCAAAACCAGTACTTTATCTCAAAACTATAAATTTCTAATTTTTCTAATTTTAGAAATCCAAAGTAGTCAAAAGTACATCTTGAAAAGTGTATCAAAATGTACTTTTGGTTACAGTGTTACGAAAAGCAAATTTAAAGAAAAAGTGCCCCCAAATCAAATCAAGCATGAGTGATCACTGCATATAAGAATTCAGAAGTAACCAAAACTTAGAGTAAACTGCTCGATACCTTCCGGAAGACCATTAGATAGATAATTAAACAAATCAACAGAAAAGATAATATTAATATTCTTTACATAATCTTTAGCACTTCCTTAATAGCTAAGATTATATTAAATTTACATGTAATTTCTAAAATTGCAGTGATTAACAATGCTTTACTTGGGAAACTCATCCATTAAGCGTACTTTATTTTAACCTCAGGATATCGCATATTTATTCAGTTTTCTATTATTTCAAGGTATAGGCAAGATCTTACCCTTTAGTACCACATAACCAAACAGTATAAAGGGGGCCGAATATTAAGACTAAAGATACTGGTTTGTCTCTGCCAGTAATTACTGTAAATGTTTCTTGATCACCCTGGATTGTACAGCAAATGAACTGGGAAAGACAATATATATATAAATCCTAGGCATAGGACTGCCAAAAGTACTTCAACCTGCTGCTTTGAATAACAAAGGAGAGCCTTCTTGATTTCATTCAATTTCATTCTAATTTTAAGAGTTCAAGTTACAATCATTAAATACTTACAAATGAAAACAAACTACTCTTTTTTTTAAAAAAAGACTTATTTTAAAGATAAATGGAAGAAATCTAAGAAACATTCTTTGCTTTTAGTGGCTATTTCAGGCCTTGTCCGAATTCAGATACTCTGATGTTAATGCACCTCCTCTCCACAGTAGAGAATTTAGGGGAATTATTAAGAACCCTTCTTTTCCCTCTGTCAACCAGCAAGTAGTTACTGCCAAGAAGAAAGTGGTTCTTGTCTCAGCACTAATCAAAATGCAGTCCAAGATTTCTTTATTAAGAGCACAAACATTAACAGCACAAACAGTACTAAAAGAAAAAAAGTCTTCATTAAAATTAACAACTTCTGTTCACAATAAGATACGATTGAAAGTAAAAATCTACTAAGATATTTTCAATACATATAAAGAGACATATCCAAACTACAAAAAAAAAAAAAAAATACTCCTTCAAATAGGCAAAAAAGGACACAATCCAAAGAAAAATATACAAATGATTCAGGCATCTGTCAAAAGACAATATCCACATGACCAGTAAATTTATCAAAAGATACTGATTACTAACCAGAAAAAGTAAACAAAAAAACCAATAAATTACGTTATTTCACATGACCAGACGGAAGTTAAAAAGCCAACACACAGTTTTCATAAGACTGTAGAGCAGCTACATGTTACTGATGAGACTATAAAGTAGTTATACAGCCTCTCTGGAACACTAAACGAAAGTCTGCTCCATGATCCAGTAATACCACACTAGCTATACAGGCAGTGACTCATGTCAAAATACACAAAAATCTTTGTAAATCACCCAACCATTGAACAAAAAAAAGTCAACCACAAAATAATGCATTTTATATTATTCCATTTAAAGAACAAACAGTGTTAATCTCTAAGAATATTAACTGGGAAGAAGAAGCTCTCTATGGTTCTTAAAATATTCTACAGCTTAATCTACAGTGGGGGGTGGGAATCCATGAGTGGATACACATATAAAAACTCACTGAATTGTTCAATTAAAATCAATACATTCAATATAATTGATAAGTGAATACTAGGCATAAATATTCTAATGATGTGTGTGTACATACATAAATATACTGATTATAAACATGGAATATAGATTAATTTTTAGGGGTACGTGGTCAAAGAATTATTACCATCAGAATTACGTAGGAGGAATGCTTAATGGGCAATACACTACAGCTATAAAAATATAAGAATATTTATGCTAAATAAGAAAATCTGCACAATTTTTTAATCAGTACCCAGATAAAACATTATGGTGAGTGGGGAAAATGTTACATTAATAATTCCAACAAATAGATTAATTATAAATTTCTCTTTAAATGTATCATAATTACATTTTTAAACAATGGAACTTCATAAAAATCTAGAATAACTGAGTAAGTCATTAGACATAAAGCTTTTTTTTTACAAATGTTTAATACCAGACAACTGGCACTAATTTTTACTGCAAGGAAATCACCATATCAATGAAATCTCTAAAGAACTCCCTCCAAATTAACTTCAGACAGTAACTACACTTCTCCACACTTCCCTTCCCCCTCAACTTGCTATCACTAAATCAGTTGTTGTCTTTTCGTTCTCTTCCTAAGGTGTCACCTAATACAAAACTTAAAAAAAAAGTCTATAGTAGCTAGCAGAGAAAACTAGAGGATCAGGAATAAATTACTGACTTTATGCTAGAACTAAGTTATTTATCACCACCCATTTTTAAACTAGACAAAACTTCAAGTGAGAAGTTCTCACAGTGAGAATGAGTGAACAAATACTGATGATTTTTCTGATGAAATACTTCACTTTTCACTCAATTAACTGTTCATTCATAAAGCATTCCTAGGGCAGATGATATGAAGAGTTATTAAGTATGATTCAAATGGTTCTTTTAAGGCAGAGAACTCACAATAAGAGATATGTACCTGAAAAAACTAAATATATGTGAGAGGGGAGACAATAAATGAAATATCACTAAGGTCTTGTGATTTCTTTTAAAAATCAAAGTTTTATCATACAAAAGTTTATAAAATTGTCAACACTGAACAGGCAATTCAAGATCAAAATAATCTGAGCATTTCAAAAGAGGAAGAGGAGACAACTCTAATTAGAGGTACACAGCAAGAACAACGTATACTTCTGTGGCAAGGACAGAGAAAAGTAAAAATGTTCTTTGCTCTCGTAGTTCCCCTTCAAAAAGGTCAAAATGAGGATCAAGAATGATCACAAACACACAAATATAGAGGATATTATTTTTTCAGTGACTGTCAGTGTTGAAAAATGGCAAGTTGGGTGTTCACTTAAAGTGGAGAATGTCTTATGTTTCCATGTTGGCTTGTGTTGTAAGTTCCAACATTCTAAGCACTTTGGAATAGACAGAATACCTAACCAATTTCAACACAGTAAATAGAAACACCAAGGTTCTCCAAGTTAGCTAGAAATTCAAAACTATTCTCTGCCAATCCCTTGGCCAAATTATTTAATCTTCTGAGTATTTCAAAAAACCTGGGTTTCCTCAGAAGGCTTTGGTGATGTTCAGTTGATCCATGCACATGAAAGACATTCTAACATAATTTTTGTGGAGTTTGGTCCTGGGTACCAGTTGTTTTTTTAAGTCCTAAGATATCGCTCTATATTTGAGCAGATTGAAGTACAGTATGTAACTTTAAATTTTCATTTAAATAATTAAAAATATTTCAATTTTTATATCCTGAATTAGTTCTGAAGCTAAATACACTTTGCTTACTACATACTATAATTACTGGCTTGTAAATGATCTGTTCTTATCTTTGAAGTTCTAGCTATCCTTTAAAACTTTCTCCTTCAGGAATCTTTCTTAATTTCCAACCAAGAGTGCTCTATCCTCCCTACCCCTTTATAGTTTGTATCAAACTTGGACACTGCTAACATTCTATCAAAACTATGCTTATATATAAACACTTTATTGTTAGATGACCAAAAGCTACTTGGTAGCAGAAAGCTTGCCTCTGTATCTATTTAACCCTCAGTTTTAACCAGAAGAAACAAAGTAAATATCCCATGAAACATTTTTTTAAACTAACTGAATGTGTAAGTACTTCTTAAAGAACATGTATGACTTAAATAATAACAAAGCGCTCACCCCGGCTAATTCTATTTTATTTTAAAACAAAAACAGATAAATGAACAAAAATCCCCTACAAACTAACATTATATTTTATCAAGGTCACCAAATTGGCTTTAAATCATAAGCATAAGTTTCTAAAATACTAAACAGCAGGTTTGCAATTTTTACTATGTAACAGTATTTCTGATGGAAGGCACCAAATGAATAAGGAGAGCTGAGGTACACACTTTTCACGACCACCTATTACAGGTATACACGCCATGGGAGTTTCAACACATTGTATTTCAGAAATAGTCCTCATGACATTAAACTTGACATGACAATTTCTAGAGTAATAAAATCATTCACTATTAACACCCAATAATGCTGTCTCTACTCTTTCCCCAGTTGCTTCTTCTTTGAAGCATGGGTTAGGGACATTTATTTCTTGAAATGCTTTACTGTTATTTTAGAACCAGTCATAGCAATAAACAAATCATCTATTAAAAATGGTCCTGGAGCATATAGCCTAGAAAGAAAGAAAGGTTTGCAGTATAGTGCTCGAGTAAAGACTTCATCAGTGTGAGGGTCAATTTGCTCATTCTATATCCGTCCCCCACAATGAATGGCTCCTCCTTATCTAGCCAAATCCTACCTCAAGGTTCAGTTGTGTTTCTCCTTTCCCTGGGTAGTAGTTTTCCCAGGCTATACAATTCAGGAGTTTTTCTTCCTCTAGACACAGACACAAACACATGGCTAAGGACAGCAGCATGCAAATCAGCTATTATATAAGTTGGCTTAAATCTCATTCCTTCAATGGAAGAACTGGATAAAAAAAAAAAATACCTAGAGTTTCTATAGTTGTTTGTGAACAATTAAGTGAAATAATGAACACAATTCCCTCAGTATAGTGCTGGCACATTCCGAGTCACTAAATAAAGAACTCTATTTGAGACATGCTGATAGAAATATGACATTTTATGGTAGGTAAGATCTATGCCACTCATCTATTAACTAATGAAATGAGCACACTGCTCTCTTGAAAGTTATCTCAGGTTACTGGTATTTTTAAATTACTGTAACTTCATTTTTCTTCCTCTGTATATTTACATACCTCAAAATGGTAAATGATCCTAAGTACAGAAACCTGTTAAATCAGTTGTTTGGCCACAACCCACATTAATAAACACATACTCACACAATAAATGAAGGTCACATACATTTACCCTTCTAGCTTCCAAATTCAGTCTTGTGAATTTAGACTATTTCACAAATTCCTCTGAAACAGAAACTGTTCAAAACCTACAGTAAATTAGATTACTTTCACAACCCTTTGGTCATGATCTACTACTTGTAAAAATTTAACACTCTGAGCATACAAATGAAACTGAAAACAAAACTAAAATCAATGTGAAAATGTTTTAGTCTGTTAAATTATGATTTTAAAAAAAGTTTATAAATCATTCCTGAATTAATTAAATGCTAACTTTTCTCCTGCCTTATACAAAATAAGGACCTCTTTGAGATATGCTGACAGAAATTTGACATTTTATTTATTGGCTTCTTTGGAATTATTCTACCTTCCCTCCCCCCCAAAAAAATCTCTAAGAATCTGTCAAAAAATATAAACATTCACATGCAAAAAACTGTGTTCATGAAATTTCTTGTCTAATAACTTCTACTTCATCCGTGGCTTAAAAAAGAAAATCTCAGAAAATGAAATGACCCACTCACACTTAACAGTCCAATGATTATACATTTCCATTTAGTCTACCACTAAAAGAATATAAATCATTTTTAGTAATTTTTAAGCAATCTGTAATCCTGTTTAAACTGCAATACTATTCTCAAACACAGTTCACAGGTACAATGATGTTAGCTTTTTCTCAGTAAGGAAAAAAATCTTTAACTCAAAAATTTAGGTTCCATGCATTATGGAAAACAGTCACACTAGAAACTAATATAAAAAGGTCTTGAATGCTACCAAAAGTTTATGGCTTATCAAAAATTGCAATAAGTGTACTCTGGATTGTATAATACCAAGATTTTAACCATAACAATTGTTACAGACTTATTTTTTAATAACAGTACCGGTCAAACTCCCTAATGCAAGCAGGTAATCTATTTTCTTCTCCCTGATTTTGCCAAATCCAACTCCCCTTCATTATTCAGATGATGAAACAATTCTCTTCCTTATCCAAAATGCTCCTTCCCTCCACATGCTGGTTAAATATATATTTTCTTCTGAAACCAGTACTAAAATAGATATTATCCTAGATTCACTCTTCTCCAATTTTGGACTGTCAAAGTAAAAATTCCATAAAACTATATAATGTTTTAGTTTACTAACGAAGGAGTCAATTATATTATTGAACACTTACAAATGAATATACCAATGTAATAATACTAGGAATAGAGAGGAGAGCAAAGTAAGACACTGATCTCAAGAAGGCTCACACTAGAGAGGGAAGGCATGTACACAATAAACAGAAAAGCACAATCTGAACAAGAGATCGAAAAAATGCTCTAAAAGGGAAAAGCTAAGCACAGGTCGAATATGGAAGTAGCCAACCTCAAGATTACAAATGGAAATATTTGTATTATGTGTTGCTTTTAACATTCCAGGAACAGTCTAAATGAAGGCTTTTTGTTGTTTGCTTGTGGTTATGGTAATGTTCTCAGTTTGCTGTTCACATAGTATGAAATAGATTTTCATCTAATTTTCTACAAAGGTTAGAAAGGAAAGGATTTGCATCCTGTATTAAAAGGGGCACAGGGGCAATTCTCTAGAAAATAAGTTAACAAAAAATTAACTCCCAAGTTCCACTATGAAAAGAACTTATTTAGGAGCCATACATCATCCTTATTTACTAATAAATAGCTATCTCTTTAAAAAAAAACAAACAAACAAGAATTTGCCTCAATTTTACTTCAATACACTGTACCAGACACTTGAGAAAATATACAAAGCTTTCAGAACTAATAGTACTCTTTTATTATTTTATTTTACTGCTTTTTTCAATGCGTCAACTTAAGACTACATAAAATACAGTGAACAAAATGAAAGAAAATTTTTAAAGAAATGCACTTAGAATTAATATAGTCTTTCCCCAAAGTCCCTGATGAAGCTACCTTCTGTGGTCTGTCCCAAATAAACAGAAAATATGTGCTAGGAGAAAGAACAAACTGAACTTCCCCAAGGTGCAGGATTCTTTCACTGACAAATCCCAGGGTGTCAAAAGAGGAAATAATTTTTTACAAGAAGACTCCTACCTCTAGTGCTTTGTATTAAACTATAGAGTATAATAAACTAAAGTGGAGATAATTCAAGGGAGTCTTTGTTGCTCTAAGATTGATTCCTTATTTCCAAAAACTAAGTAGGAGAAAATTAATTTTAATAAGCAAATATTCTTAATGATCTATTTTCAGATCTTTGTCCAGAAAGTGTGTGGTAAACCATATATAAAACAAAGCATATGAAATGAAATCTCTGAAGTAAAATCACAAATATTGCAAATTAGCAGAACTTCTTGAGGTTGATTAAATAATGGATTAAAATATATTTAGGTCAATATTTAGGACAATGGTATTGTTATTGACTTGTTTCACCCTTTTCTTTTTGCAATACTTATGTGAAACACTTATGAATGATACAGTATGCTTCAAAAGGAATACTTGAAAGGGATGCTGTAAGAAACATGATTGGCCATGAGCATATAATTGTTAAAGACTGGTGATGGGTACAAAGTGATTCAGTATAGTAGTCTTTTGTATGTTTGATATTTTCCATAATAAAAAAATGTTTGAGGCAAAAACTATTTTAAAGGTTAGAAAACTGTTCAAATCAGAATCTCACAGTTATTGAAAAATGAGATCCTGGCAGAAACAGTAACTATTGAAGAGAAAATTGACAAAAGTGTTCATAAAAGAGTGATTAAAAGAAGTCCCTGAAAAACAAGAAGAGTTTCAAATATATTCAAAATATTTTGACATTATCATAAAAAATATTATTTAAATCAAATCAGGAGGAGAGACAGAAGGCATATAGAAACTTTGTACTTTCTACTCAATTTTGTTCTGAACCTAAATTACATTAAGCAATAAAACTTGCAATTTAAAAAATTATTCATAACTTATTGTACTATTTATACAATTTTGTCAGAAAAATCCATGTCTACAAAATCACTTAATTCATGTTTTTTATAAGACATCAATTTGACAATTTTCAGTTCCCATTCTGAGTGGCTCTTTAATAATAAAGATTGCCTTTTATCACTGATTCTCACTGACAAATGTAGTCATTTGTGACAGTTTAAAGATTCATTTACAAATTAATAGCACTTGTGTTTACTGTGCACTTCATGACTTTTTCTTAAGATGCACTCTCTTCACAATCTCAATACTTTAGAGGTTAATAAACAACTAAGATTCAGTGATCAGCACTTTGTACTTTCCCCAATACAAATAATATAAATTTAGGTGCTCCTGTGGACAGATATTTCTACAAGAGGAGGTCAATGTAAATGATAACTCCTATCTTGGATAAATTTGAGGTTCCTCTATATAATCTAATTAAATACATGCTGTGGTTTCAGTTGGAATAATCCAATTCCTAATCAGAAAGGCAATATGCTTTTACTAATAATTAAACAAGGGAACCACAGCCTAATTATAATTAGTAAATGAAATGATTCCTCAATATAACAGTCACTCCATTATAAAATAATACAGAATGTAACTGTATTCACTGTAACAGTGCACCTAAATTTGCTTAATAAGCATGCAGCAAAGGACCAGGAGCAAACTAGGGAAGGAATATATAAGGGAATTTGGTGACAGGTCATGGGTGATGTGGTGGAGAATTAGAGACTGCAATAATATAAGAAAAATAAATTTAAAGAAAACCAGATGTGTGATAAAGCAAATAAAATTATTTCATAATACAGCAAACCCACACTTTCTTAAAATCAAAATTCTCTTTAAAAAAGGAAAGAGGTAGCCTAGAAAATACAAGCATCCATTCACTTGTTCTCCCTCCTTTCCCCCTTTTTCCAGAACAGTTCAATGGCACAAAATGCTCAGTGATTTTTCAAGCAGTATGTTTAGGAGCCATGAGCAGATTTCAGAAATTCTATTTATTAGAGAAGTATTAAAAAGACCAAAAAAAAAAAAAAAACAACAACAATGTGGTTTTAATATATCTGAGAAATCCAATTTTGTGCTTCAAATTTTGCTTTTATGAAATGGTCTACTTCCAAGTTTGGAGAGAGCCATTAATAAATTTATACTTCTGCTTTCCAAAAGAGGTCTCAAAAAGCTAAAAGAGACCAAATGATGTGTTGGTCGCAAAGCAAAGTATGGACAAACTGAGGTCTTCAGAACAGATCTCACTATCTCCTAGTCTTTAGAGCAAGGGAGAAAAAAGTTTCAAGAACACCTTTCTTCAACTCCCTCTATTTTCTAAGCAGATGATACCAACCAGTTAGCAGTCATGCCTCTTACTTACAGAGTTAATGAAAACATTAGGTGTTTTTCCAAAGACCACTTGTTTCTCTTTTCTCTCTAGTGAGGCAGTTTTAATTCTTTAAACTGTCTGTCCCATTTGTACCACAGGGCCATTTTAAAAAATATATAAAAATAAGCCTTTTTTACAGCGGTGTTAAAAGAGACCCATGAGTCTCAGTAGTAACTGAAACAGAAATGTACTAACTACTAAAACATAGCAAAGTCAATTACTAAAATAAGGCAGAAAATCAAAAGGGGGAACCATATGCAGAACCTGAGTTATCACCCAATTCAAAACTCAACCCCACAAACACCTATGACACTTCAGATTAGTAGTGCACTGGTATCCAGCCCCAATGCTTCCAAACAGCATTTACAACCTAATTTTCTACAGGTGTACTTATCTACACAACTGTTTTCAGTACTTTACAAAATGGTCAGTCCTTGTAAAGTAGATATATACTGGCTTATTTGAGGCTGTACAAGACTAAAAATAATAAAATATCACAGCAAAACTGGCTCTCAGGAGTTATTTAGTCCAACCCCCTCATTTCACTCACAGTTCTGAAAAACTGTGACAGGAATTATATTTTATTTTCATTAATATTCTTCAGTCTTCCACAAAATACTAAACATAATCACTAATCAGGTAATTCACAGCTATTATCAGCATGTCTTGGCATCACTTAGATGTAACCTTTTGCAATACACACAAGGCTTAAAAACAAGCAGAACTATAAACAGGTCATCTTAACATGACTAAGGGAAAAAACTACTCTCAAGATCATAACATGCCCCACCAAGTGCAAACGTTTCATAGTGCAATCCTGAGAGTAGGTTTGCAGCATTTAACCACAGTTCCATAAATTCTACTTAACAAAAATTTTTGCTGTTTATTTACATATATATTTTCAGGTTCAGAGATTATTAGCCATCTAGCCTCAATCTTGCTTTAAAAACCACAGTATTTATAATTTCAACTGTATTTTTAGCTCTAAGTAAAAGCTACTAATGAACCTAAAATAACAAAAACTTCAGGTGCTGATTTGCCAAGTTTGGTAACAAATATATAAAAAAAAAAAATTTACCTATGCCTGAGTAGAGTCTAGATTCACAAATCCAAGCCAGGTACATATTTACACAATGGTATACTTACATATTGTGCATCTAAAAAGAACTGTTTGTGTCTCTAAAAATAGTATTCTCTGGCAAATCTGATCCAAGTGATTACCAGAACTAAGTCATTTTATTTTTACTATGACTAAGAAACATTTAGGATCCCATTGAAAAACCATCTGAATTTTAATCACTCATAAAAATATTCTTCCGGTTGACTAAGGTGATTCTTCTCTTACTGCATTTCTTCCTCCCCCTACTGTTACTTAAGTTTTCTTAAGGATCCCAACACTATAACAAACTTTTTTATAGCCTTGCTAAGAGGAGAAGTGTTAAGTGTGGCGTTTTACGGTCACTGTAAAAAGGGTAAAATCTTAGCTTCGCTTTATTTTTATCTCAACACGGTCGTTATTCCCACCACTACCTCGAAAGTGGAGATGAGAAGTTTGTCAAAATGCTCCCCAATAATCGACAGATAATTATGATTAAGAATCGCCCAGTGAGGAAATGCAGAGAAGACTATCATTGCATTACAAAACCCTGAGTCATCACCCAGTTCACTCAGCAGATTTGGGTAAACATTGGGTAAACGCCTTATGTCTCGTGTGTTCACACATCCAGACCTACATGCATAAACATACACTGTTACCAGGTCCTACGTAAATTAACCACGCAAGACACAGCAAAATTCTTTTTTTTTAATAGTTCTTCTGACACAGAGAAGATAATCATCTAGGATACTGTCTCAACCTCCGTTCCCTATTTATATTTTCGCTTTCCTTTTCTTCCTAGTTTAAGTGATATTAGGATTGCAATTAGTTTACGCAAAATAATAAAAGGAACAGAACTCGTGAACAGAACTCGTGAAAATGACGTAGGCAATCTAAAGTCATCTGAGAGACTCGAAAATTAACACAAGTCCGATACTAATAACACCCAAGGCAGCCTGAGAGTTTCTCTTCCCCATTTTCCTCAATATCGTAAATTCTCAGAGGAAATGTTACAAGGAGCAACCTAACACTTTCTCGAGGTTCCAAGACTCGACATTCTCAACACCCAACATTAACGTGTAGCATACAACCCAAGAATGCGCTGAAGACCGATTTCAAACCACTCTTCAAATACACTAAGATTGAGCAGGCCCCCCAAAGGCCAAATCTGTTAGTTCCCCCGGGCTCAGTGCCATTCAGAAAGTTACCAGACGCGAACTGAAGGATACGAAGAGGCGGAGATCGTAGGGGAAATAGCGCCAGAGGAAGCCACCAGAAGTCAAGAGTTGCTTCCCCCCAAAGACGAATCCTATCTGGCCCCTCTCCCCGATCAGCAAAGGCCCAAGAAGGACCCTGGAGTACCGCTCACCTCTCCCCGCCCCCCACGAGGGCCCGCACCCTCCGGCTCCCAGGGGCCCCGCAGGTCGGAAGAAAACAACCTGAGCCCCAGAGAGGAAGCAGCTGGGGAGGACGTAGAGGGCTGCTGAAGACCCGGGAGACCCCATAAGAACGTAGAAAGACGGCGGTGGGAATGCCCTTTAGGTTTTTCTTGGGACCTTGGGCAACACTACACGGGGTCCAGCTCTAGCCGGGGCAAAGTTAAGGGTTCAGGGTTCCTGATGGACAAAGAGCTGCCCCCCCCCGCTCCAGTCCCGACGCCCTTCCACCGAGCCTTTGCCTCGGGCCAGTCCTGTGGGCCATACACACTTACGTGGAGAGTTTCCTGGTCCAGAAGAGGCCACCGGGCCACAGCTCTTGAAGCTGCACGGCTCGGCCCAGGTTGCTTTTGATCTGGGCCAGCTGCAAGTCGGATTCCGCGTCCAACCGCTCCGCGTAGGGCAGCAGCTTGTTGTAGACGATCTCCTTCTGCGGGACGAAGCTCCCAGGTTGCCTCCCCGGACGCCCGCCCGGCTCCGGGGGGTCCCCGCCGCCTGCCCGCTCGGCAGGCTCCATGAGTCCAGTGACACCCCCCCACCCCCTCCCACCCTAACCCTCCCCGGCCCCCAGCCCACTTCGGGCTCCGCCTCCTTGGCGTCGTCGTCGCCCCGCGGCCGCCCGCGGCCCGTCGCTCTCGGCCCGATCGCTGGGCCCCCTCCCCTGGCCGGCACGCTGCTGGCCCCCGCGCGGTGCCCGGTTCGTTGGCGGCGGCAGCGGCCACTCCGCCCGCCCCGCACCGGCTCCGCTGGTGACGCTGCAGCCGCCCGGCCCGGAGGTTCCGGACCGGCTTCAAGTCACTTCCGGGGCGGGGCGGGGCAAGGACGTCGGAGGAGGCGGCGGGGCGGCGGCGGTGGCCGGAGCCCAGGGGCCGCGCCTTTCTTGCCGTGGGTCGGGCTCGGAGCCCCCCACCCCCACCCCGGGCCTCACCGCCCGAGCGCGGAGCTGTCCCACCGGAAACACGAGGCCGAATTCCAAACTATTGTCCTTTCTCGCCTGGGCTCGCGCGCTGCCGGGGGCAGCCCTCTAGAACCGGTGGTCGCTGGCAGCTCCGTCGCGGGGGGTCGGCCTAGTCCCCCCCCCACCCTGGCTAGGCTATCTGTGGAAAAAAAGACGGGCTCGGCGTTCACCCCACTTGTTACTTAGAGCTTTTTCCTCTGCCCACCGTAAACCTTCACCTTTCTGCTTTTCTTTCCGTCCTTGTTCCAAGAAGGGACTATTTACTCACACAACGAGAAAGGCTTGAACTATTATTTTTGCAGACGCCTTTTTATAGGCGCTTGAGATGGAAAAGTTGAAAAGCACTTGGTTTCTGCCCTTCAGTAATTTACAGCTACAGAGTGGGGAATAAGCAATTACAAGACAATACGCTTAATTGCTAAATGAGTACAGGATGCCTTGGGAATACCTGAAGAGGAGTTCAAAGTGGAGCGATATTAGTTTCCTGGAGGTGATACTTAAAGTCGAGCTTCAAAGTTAAGAGCAGGTTGGTGAGAAAAAAGAAGGGAGCAGAACATATATTCCAGCTGTGGGAACCGGCCACAGGCTTCAAGCATGCTGTCTAGGAATCAAAGTTCAAATGACTGAAGAATGCTTTCAAGAGAGGAAAAGAATTGAGACTGAAAAGGAAATGTTAGGGAATTTTTAGATCCTTATTTTAAAGGGAACAAGAAACTGAAAGATGTTAAGCTTAGGGCTTGCGTGATACAATTTACATTTTTGAAGGCTCTCTCTAGCCTTTTGTGGAAAATCGATTAGAGCAATGGATTAGATAAAATTGGAAATAGGAGGATCCCTTAAGAAAATGTGACAGGATGGCCTGAATGTCAGCTGAAATGATGTGAGAGCTATTTCAGCAAATAGAATAACCTGAACTTGGTAGTTGAAGGAATATGATGAGTGTAAGAAGGGCAAGAGAAAGGATGGTGTCAGATTTCTGGCTTTGGGAAGCTGGATAGATAGTGAAGCCCTGAGATAAATAATAAAGCAAAAGACAACTTTGGAGGCAGTTCCCTAAGTATTTTGATATATCAATCAGTATGGGTGAGCATTAAAGGATAAAGTATAGTTAAACGACAAACTAAGGTTAAAATGCTTAAGAATGTTTCTGAGCAAAGATCAGTTGGAATTGTGCAGTGCCAAACCAGGAGCTGGTAGGAGCACTTCCCAGACAGGAACCAGGGGAAGGATTTATATAAAATCTGAAGAAAAAGGGGAAATTATTTAATTGGCTATACCTTAAAATCTAGCTGACTGTCTTTGGTTGTTCTTAGAATTTACATTTTTTTAATCTTGAGGCTCTTAGAGGTTAAGATTTTATATTACAGTAGGCTGCATAGCAAGAGTCATCTCTGCGCAATTAACAGTATGATAGAAATAGGACCCTTGACTGAACTCTGAGGAACCCCATTCTTAAAGAGTGGACAGAGAAAGATGAGACTACAAAGAATGCTCCCAAAAAGCAGTTACGGGGACAAAAGGGTTTCTAGGAAAGCTGACATTCCTAAAAGCAACAACTTTGAAATGGAAGAAGTCATCAACCTTACCCAAGTTGACTGACAGGTCAAATGAAACCAAGACCTGAGCAAGGTCTATTGGAGTTGCTGATAAAACAGATAAGAACAGCGGAAGTGGAGTGTAAGAATGAAAATGAGATCACAATGCCAAGGAACAAATAAGTAGAGGCAATAAATGTGAATAACATTTTTTAGAACGTTGGGTGCAAATAAACAGGAGAGGAATACAAATGTAGCTGGAAATGTGAGAAAAAATTAAATACGAGATGTATTTAAATTAATGAGACAATAGAGAGAGGTTGAAGATATGTAGGCAAGGGTGACAGAGAGTGGGAGAGAATGTTGCCACTGGCTTTTACTGTCAGCCAGACTGCTGTCCTCGCCAAAGGAAGAAAGCAGGGGATAGGTGCAAATGCACAAAGGATTATAGATTTGGTGGTTTTCTATGAAATTAGGGAATTAGAATGATGAGAGGAAGAATTGCTTAAAAGATTTGAGGTTGGAAAAGATGTAGTCTCAAAGTTTGGAAAACTAATTAGATCAACAGTTGACTTGCTTGCCAGTTGAGGTCACGTGTGTACTTAATTCTTTGCAACATTTGATGATATCTGCCCCTTCTCCAATTATGGTACATAGCCCAGAATTTTATGACATATAGACTGGTATGACAGAATGACAAATGGGCAAGAGGGTGTGATACTGGGCAGGAGCAGCAGCAGCTGTGGTGGGCTTGCTGAAATAATCCAATCAGCCATGAGAGTGAAAATTTCTCCAATCATACTCTAGGGTGGGGTGCCCTAAAAGTGGATTTAAACCAGGGTCTGATGGAGCTCCGAAGGTGGTCTCTTTTCTTCGAAGCATGCTTCCAGTCTCTAGTCTCCAGTTTTCCAGTCTATAGGAACGTGATCTCGAGCCTCCAATGGATGCTCTCCAATCTCTGAGGCAGCTGTTCCAGCCCAAAAGGAGGAGAAGACCTCTGTTCCCAGCCTTTGAAGAAGAAAGGGGAACCAGCAGCCACATCCAGCAGCTGACCACCAAGAAGAAAAGCAGAGACCTTTGCAGAGATTAGGCCTCCAGTCCTGGCTCTGATATTCCCTTACAGGAACACTAACGGCTTGGGCCCAGTGGCTCTAAGAGCTAATTGTTGGGATGTGTTCACCTGGTCACCACTCCTGAGTATCGCTACTATTCAGTACTCCTGGTGACAGGTTACTGACACCCCTTTTGTCTGTTTGAACACTAACTGGGTAAGGTAGCTGGCTTCTCATAACTTCATTCAGCTTTCTGTCTTTCCCTTGTAAAATAAACCTCATGATTGTTAGCACCCGAGGTCTCTTGCAGTTGTATGCATAGGTGGAAGAACTCACAGAGAGTGACCTATTGGGCACTGGCCCTTGATTCAGTTATAGCCCTTGGTATTTGTCTTTGTCTCCCTGCTTAGTTTTGATGTCCTGAATGCACCCAGTTTCAGATATATATGCACCATATGCACACACGCACGTAGTAGTGTTACCTACCATTTATTAAGCACTTCTAGCCAGTTCTTTTTATTACTTATATTACTCAATATATTACTTATATTAGTCAATAAATTATTTTCTCTTGATAGAGATAATTGGGCTGAGACTATTTGAAAAGAGAGTGATTTAAATCTAAGTTGGCTCACATCTAAGTTAAAGGTGGCCAGAGCTATTAGGCAGCTCTAAAGAAATCAAGAAGTCAAGGAACTCAGATCCTAAAAGCATTAACTTGACCATGGAATCTGGGAAAACAAGAATGTTGAGATTTAAGGTTTTAAAGAAGTTACTTGTGTATGGATGTATGCACTGAAAAAGTCAAGAATTATTAGGGCAATAGCAATGAAATTTCTGTTTTTCTAGGTGAAGATCAATAGAAAATTCAATTGAAAGTCCTTTAGGTGAGAAAGTTGGAAGATCTTGTTTTTTAGGGCAGTATAGTCTGTTGAGATAGTAATCCAAAGTCTGGTGTCAATTTTCCCATCAAGATTAACTCTGAAAAATTATGTCTTGGAGCTCCAGATACTTTATCAAAGTATAACAGCCCATTAACTCAGCCCCTGAGGGACACGATGATTTCTTATCAGAAACTTAGAAGCTGTTATCCCCCTTCTTAGAAAATCCAGAAAATACACTAACCTTTCTTAGAAAATAATTCTGAAGTGGTTTCTCCTCAAACACTAAGAATTGGCTGGGAAATTTTCAATAAATATTTATGGTTTTGAGATATTTTTTGGCCCCAAATACGATAATTCACTTATTAGCAATGAACAAAAACAACAGATTGCTAGTTGTTCCTTCCCCTGACTTAATTTTTTTTTCTAACATTCTAAATACATTTAGTTTAATGTATTTGGGACTAAAGATATATTGACAAGTGGATAAATTTATGTTTCCAAGCATATTTTGAAGTATTTAAATAATATTAGATGACTTTTTCTTATATAACTAAATATTAAGACTCTTACGTTGCATGTATTAAAGATACAAGAATATCAGGTCTGAGAAATTAAGATTATTTTTTCTAGTTTCTAGCTTAAAAAAAAACCTTCTAATTTTTTCATTCCCAAACCCTTTTACCCAGCCATATATAGTTCACTTTATTTGAACTAGATGTATATTTGAAGTTGTTTTCAACAAGAAGGAACTTAGAACTAAGGAAATAGAGTTTTCTGTGGTTATTTTATAGTTTATTAGACGTATTGCTTTATCTATACAACGTTGGGGTTTTTTTATGTATCTTCCAAAGGATTTATGTTTTTTGAATCAAAATAAAGATTTATATCATCAATCATGCAAAACTTTCAGCTATTTTCTTTTCACAGTGTTTTGTTCCTCTCTTTCCTTGTATAATTTCCTTTAGGCATATGTTGTAACTTATTCTAATCTCCATGTTTTATATGTTGCTAGTATTTGTCTTTTTACCTCATTCTAGATAACTATCAGATCTGTTCCTGTTTCTTGGAAATCATTGTTCATCTGTGTCTAATCTGCTATTTAACTTTTCCACTGAGCTTTTAATTCCAATTATTACAGTTTTAGTTATAAATGTTCTACTTAGTTCTTTTCCAAATTTGCCTATTCGTTTTTTCATTGAGTTTTACTCTTTGTGGTTCCAGTAACTTCTTTGATTATTTTAAGTATAATTATTTTAGACAATCATTTGAATAAATTATTATCTCAAATTATTAGAGGTGCTATGTGTTTTTTGACTTTAGTTCATGGTAGATCATTTGCTTGTATTTTATAAATTTTATTTGATGATCACTTTTTCTTCTGTGGTAATCCTGTGTAATCCAGAGTCATTCTTTTGGTTTGCTTGCATCAGATGCACAGAAGTATCGTAATTCCCATAACAAACACCATTTATGTTCACTTTTCAGTTAGTATAAAAATGATTTTGATTCATTAAGTTAAAGGCTTGGGAATTCAATCCTTGCAGAGTTTTGTTTTTATGTAGTATTTCTCTTCCACCTCCCTTAGATCTAAGACTTTAGCTTCTCTCCCTGTGTGGATGCTAAAACCTGACTCATTTGTTGTTTCCATAGTCAATAACTCCCGCAAAGTTGATGAAAAGTTAACACACATTTATCACTCCTGCTTTCCTTCTCTCTCTCTGTGGCATCTCGAAATCATCCTTTCTTATGTGTGAGTTCTATGGCTGTCACTTGTTATATTTAATGCAACCTTCCTATGTAAAAGGGTTTCTACTATAACTCAGGTAACCATGCCACTGGAACTAAAAGATGAACTTCTAACTCTAAAGTATTATACATCACTGTAGTAAAAAAATGAATAATTGTAGGCAACCAAGCACTTTATAAGAATTCTTGTGTAGGAGGCCAGTGGTGATTCGTATCTACCAAGCTATATTTATTTAGTGACTAACATATATAGTTTATTGTTTTTGAAAACACTTATTTGACATTTAAACATGATTTTTTCAGCACCATTGAAGCTCTTTGTGTATCCCTGATAAGCTGTGAATAATGTAGGAGGTCATGTCTTCCTTCATAATCAAATATAGTAAAGAGATGTGTTGTACTTTTTTTAATGGTAGTTGAAGAAATTAATAGTCAGTGGAGAGATAATAACTAATACATAAGATGTACATTTTTCCCACCTACACCCATTTATCTATAAATGTGTATATATATATACACAGTATATGTATACAGTATATATACAGTATATATGCACATTTATATATTTATAAATATATATATTTATATATATACAGTATATATACTGTATATATACACATTTATAGATAAATGGGTGTAGGTGGGAAAAATGTACATCTTATATATATACAGAATATATATATATATATATATATATATATATATATATATATACAGAACATGTCTTGCTCATAGACAGAGACTGGAATAGTCTGAATGAATAATTTGTACAGCCAACAAGACACTCACACACTTTATTTGACATTTGAAATGTTACTCTTTGCAATCTGTTTCTTTGTACTAAGCAGAGTCTCTTAAAATTTAGACTCATAAGGGAGTGATAGATCAAACCCCAGTTTTCCAGAATGAATTATATGTTAATTTAATAAACATCGAGTACCTCCTGAGTACCAAGTTTAATATTTTAAGGTGATTGACAGTACTCGTCCTCAAGGAATTCACTGCATAGTAAATTGAAATACAGATTATTTTAATTATAAACAGATAAATTAAAATTATAACCAACTGTCAGCTGGGATCTGACTACCCCTTACAATCTTTATATACAATTAATTCAAAATTTTTATAACATTTGCCTCATTCAGTAGTTCTGTCAGTTTTAGAAGATGGTGGCTTATATTTTTATGGTCACTTCCAGCTTTAAACTTCTGCTTCTGCTAAACTAGTTGTGTTGGTTGTCTTACCATAAACTTCTGTTTTCTCTGCTTCAGCACTGCTTTAAACCAGTACTGCTTTCCTCCTTAGCTTCCATGTAACAAATCATTTGTGTAAGACTTTGTGTGTGATTAAAAGGTAAAGAGGTTCAGGAGAAAAAGGGATTTACATGCTAGAAATACAAACAATTTAAAATTAAATGAAAAAAAATTTCCTATATGAAATCTTTCCTAAAAGATGCATTTCTATGTGGTTCCTGTCATGTACTTCGCTCTCTAGTGGGGCAAACAGGCATCAAACACTCCTTCCTATAGGTATTTAATGTAACTTTGTTAGATATCTTACTAACTAAAGGGTGTTCTGGTCATGTGGAACAATGCGAATGCCCTAGACTGGCAAACTTAGAAAGATTTCTTTGAAGAAGTAATGTTTGATGAGTGACGAGTTGGGGAGAATGATAATTAGAGACTATCTGGCTAGATATGAGTTTAGGCTTGAGATGAAGATCTGGACTTGCTTGCAAAACTCCAAAAAGACCATGTGTTCAGGTAGAGAGAGTGGTAATGATAAACAAAGCAAAGAAAGTGATGGAGTTAGATCATGTGAAATGTAAGTTGGATTTGGAATTAAGGATTTCACCCTCAAAATTATTTCATGTATATGATTACAGTTTGTGGGCAGTAACCACATCCTTGGGGGAAGCTTAAGGGTTGGCATTGGAACCTTAGAGTTTTGCAATCAAGTGGATATGTATATACAAAATAGAAGCATCAATATATGCAAAGACCTGAGTTTTGGGTGACTCTACTTAGACCAGGGAGCAATGAGAACAATCTGGAAAACAGCAAATGTGTGTAATAGCAAGAAAAGAGATAAAAAGGTAAACTGAGACCATATTACAAATAGTCAGATATGCCTTTCTAAGATGTTGGGGTTTATCCTATAAACATTGAGACAGAGACATGACATGGAGACTTGTAGTTTGGGGGATAACTATATGTTATTATATGTATTGCAACAAAAGAAAAGTACAATGAAGGGGCAAATAGTGGTGAATGGTAATGCTCTTTAATGGTAAATGATGAAGGCTAAAAAAAATCTTAGTATTGGCAATTAGGAACTTGATCCCAATTTTGAGAAAATCAATACTTTAGAACAATGTAAAAAAATACTAACAAATTTAATCTAGTATATAGTAACAAATAATACACTGATATTGACCAATAAAAACCATTACATAAATGCAGAAAAAGTGACATCTTGACAAATGTTGCAAAGTAAAAGCAGAAAAACACTATGCAATGAACTTGTTCATCATAGTTCTTATAAAATTAGAAAACAAAGGGTACTTCTTTAAACCTGATAAAATTTTTATCAATATCTATAGTAAACAGTGAAATTTTGGAAAGCCAACCCACTAAAATCAGGGGGAAAAACAAGGAAACTTGTTGTATCTGTAAATTGGGCAAGGTTATCCTGTGTTAATAAACACTCCCAGAATCTCAGTGACTATATTTTTTATACTTCACTATATTTCCTCTCAAGTCAAGAGGAGACCTTGCTCTGTTTGTCCTCACTCTAGGATCCTAGTTGATAATGCAGCAATTATCTGACAAACAAAGCAGAAATGTAAATATATATTCACCAAAAGGCACCCACTTCTACATTTATACCACTATCCTAAAAAGTCTAAACAGGAAACTATGCAAGTGCCTATCAACTGTAGACTGCATAAATTTGTGATATATTTTGCACAATGAAATACAACATAGCACATGAGAATGAAAAATAAGCAAATGCATTGAATAATACAGATGAATCTAAAAAACACAACTTTGGAGTAAAATTAGTCAGACATAAATAAACATGTTCTATATGGTTCTCTTAAATTGTAACAGGTCAAACTAATCTGTGGTGTAAGAAGTTAGAATAGTAGCTACCTTTAAGGATAAAGGACAGAATAAAAGGTGATCCAAAAGAGGCTTCTGGGATGCTGTTTATTTTCTTTTTTTCATTTGGTTCCTTGTTGGAAATAATTAGTCTTGATCTGTACACTTGTCACATATGCCCTTTGGTTTATATGTACTAGGCTTTTGTGTGTGTGTGTAAATATTTAAATATATATTTAGTATATATTCAATATTTAATATATATTATATTTATATAAATGTATATTTGTATATATATATATTTATTTCCCATTTAGCAAGGTTAGAATTTCCTTTGCCTATTTAAGGCTACTTCATTTTGCATCTAGTCAGTCAATGATGGTTACAAGAATTTACTGTGAGGAAAACCCTCACCTCAACCCTAGAGTATAGGCTGGCTTTCTGGACTCAGAATCTGAGTATTTCAATTTTTCAGTTGTTGCTTCATTTTTAAAATTCATCTGTTTATAGTAAGGTAAATATAAATTCACATGTAATTGTAGAAATAATACAGAATGATTCCTTGTACCCTTTAGTCAGATTCCCAAAGTTGCTATCATTGTGCAATATTGGTATCATCTCTAATTGAATATCATACTCAGGATAGATAGATTGGTACATTCAGGACCATTTCCATCAAAAGGATCCTTCCTATTTCCTTTATCAGCCACATTTACTTACCTGATTCCTTCCATATCCCTAACCCCTGGAAATCACTATTTTGTTCTCCATTTCTGCAATTTTATCATTTCAAAACTGTTATGTATATGAAATAATTTAGGGTGACAACTCTTGAATTTGGATCTTTTCACTCACTGTAATTCCCCATGAATCATCCAACACATTGCATACGCCAACAGTCCCTTTTTATTGCTGAACATCATTTCATAGTATGGATGTACCATAGTTTTTTTCACCATTCACTTGTTGAAAGGGATCTGGTTTATTTTTAGCTATTCCAAATAAAGCTGTTATGACATTTGATTGCAGGACTTTGTGTAAGCATAAGTTTTAATATCTCTGGGATAAATGCCCAGAAGTGTAATTTCTGGGTCTTGCTGGGTTGCAAGTTGTATAAATAATAAACTGCCAAACAGTTTTCCAGAGTGGCTATGCCATTTACATTCTCACTAGTAGTGATTATGTAATCTAGTTTTTCTGCATCCTTGCTCACATTTTGTGTTGTCATTGCTGTTTGTTTTAACCATTTTAATGCAGATAGTGTAGCTCATGGATTTATTTGTATTTCCCTGATGGCTAATGATGTTGACTATGCTTTTTATGTGCTTATTTGCATCTGCATTTCCTCTTTAGTGAACTGTTAGCTCAAATTTTTCACCTGCTTCCTAACTGTATTACTTGTTTTATACTGTTGGGTTTTGAAAGTTCTTTAAATGGTATATTTCAGATACTACTTCTTTGTTATATGTGTGACTTCTAAGTATTTTCTCCTTGTTTGTACCTTGTCTTTATGTTCTCTTAATATGGTCTTATACAGGATAAGAGTTTTTAATTTTGATGAATTCCTACTTCTCAATTTGACCTTTTGTGTGTCAAACTTTTGGTGTCAAATCTAATTTGCTTACACCTAAATTCAAAGTTTTAAAAAAAAGTTTTATGTTTTGTACATAAGCTTTGATCCATTTTGAGTTAATTTTTGTACAAGGTGTTGTATTTTAGTCAAGGTTTATATTTTTGCATATTATTGCCCAGTTAATTCAGTTTTAAATAATACCACTTAAAAACAATCATGAGACCAGTTCTATTCATGATGCTAGTTGTATTGTAGACATCCCAATCTGGGTAGGTTTTTTTATTGTTTCTGGCAGCCACACAGACATATCAGGCTGGGCAGGGCAGGGCCAGGACTCGGGTCATGGGGAAAGGGCTGGGAGGCAGGTGAGTTCCCTAGAACCCCAGGACTCGTCATGCTTTCTTTGACCTCTTTCTTGAATTCTTTCTTCTCTCTTTGCTCCCCTCCCAGGGTGACATCTCCCCTCTAGCCCCCCTTCCAGACCCACTACATACAGGTATACCCATGGACTCAGGCATACAATCATGGGGAGGACACAATACCACAGGTGCTGGCCATAGGATTAATGGTGGAAGGGTGAAAACTCACCTTATACCAGTCAAAGTAGCAATTTAGGTATTTAATTTCAGTCATTCCTTAAACATGAGCACAAAGCACATGCTGGCATCACACACTCTGTGATGGTCTATGAGCCAATACTTGAATGAAAAGATAAGCTCTCAAGAGTATGGAGTAAGTTTGAAATTCATAGTTGACAATACAAAGAATATATTTGCCACCTTCTATTAAAAATACCCCTAAATTACTTTAATCAGATCATTTAAAATAGTGCACATCATATATTGTAAAATATGCAAAAACAAAAATTAAAAAAAATAGTGCACATCTTTCTGAACCCACTTGCTAGATTTTGGGAAACCCCTATTACCTAAGTCTTGGCAATCAGTGGACTCCTGCTTCTAACTTCAGAGGGCTGCAGGGTGAGATTCACTTTCTTCTTTCTACTCTGACAACCCTATAACTCAAATTTGGTTACCATGTACTTTGAATCTTGAGCAAGTGTCAAGATGAAGGTGTGATGACTGATACTGGGTCTATGGTAGCTGAAGTCTAGGCAATCTGGAATCCTTGACTGTGTTATCATGAACAGCAGGGCCTACTGTAATCACTGTCAAATAGCAGAGATGGTAGATAGTGGTGGTGACAGTGGCATCTTATAGATTGTTTCTGCTCCTGATTTTTTTGGTTCTTTCAAGCTGATTATTTGAGAATGTTTCCTTTTTTCCTCATGAATTATCTGAGCTACTTGATGCTTTCTAATAAATTCATCTTTAATTTTAAATTAGCCAGAGTTAGTGATTGATAAAAAAGTTAGAGTTGACATATCAAGAAGCCTTATTGATATTTTTACTTATTATTTTATTTTTAAAATTTTTACTTATTTTTTAATTTTCATGCAACTTTGGTCATATTTGTAGAGTTATTGGTCACTTTATAGCCTTCCTCTCTCTCCCTCCTTCCCACTCCAGTTACTCCATCTCCTCTCTCCCTGTAAGTCATTGGTTGATGCTTGTCTCACTGGTCTCTTTTTCCTGGAGTGATGTCCTCTTTTCCTGGGTGTGAACATTTGTTCATGGAATGCAGCGGTCCAGGCTGCTGAGATCTCCAGAGATTTCTGTGAGATGGGCAGCCGGGTCTTGCATGTCAGGAACCTCTCGCAGAGTGGATATGTGGCATGCTTCTCCAGTCTCCTTTGTTGCAGCACTTCCTATGATCGAAGTGATAGTCATGTTGACAGTCTCTGCCAACGTCTGACCCTTGGTGTGGCTTCTAACCATATAGTTCGTTGGATGGGAATCAAACTCCCAGAAATTGGCAATGGATATGTTCCCCTCCCCTGTGGGGACAGACTCCAGCATGTGGTTAATTCAGTTACTCTCTTTTCTTGAAATTTACAGTTCTTCTATGTGGTCGCATGTTGGAGAAGGAAGGACATTCGCTCATGTTTCACACATATCTGTACCAGGTCATGGACTCCCCAAGTCTCAAGACATTATAGGCAGAATTCGGTCACTGGTCGCCACAACAGCTAGTCTCTTAGGCTAGTACCTTGCGGTTCCAACCATGCGTACTGCCAGTCTTGCCTAGAGATGAGTATACCCAGTGCTGAGCTGCTCCTTTCCTCTCCTGGATGTCTGCATCTGGATTGTTATTTCTCTCTTTCTTAGTACAAGTCTGATTGAGGTGGAAGTAAACCAAAAGGGCATCTCCCACCAAGCTCAGGCTCCAGTAGAGGCTGCCCGCCCTCTCACCTCTCAGGTATATGAGGGGAGACCTCTGCCCCCCCCCCCAACTTGAGACCTCCATGGTATCGGACTCACTCCACATCCCGGCCCCGCTAGCAGTTTAGGCCCTGGCAGGAAAAGCTGATGGTCCCCTTTGAGGATCCCTAGCGGTCCAGGGGCACTGCCTTCCAGTTTGCACCACCAAAGCTCGCTAATGCTGCCTCCCAGCCCGGGCCCTCACCAAGGCTGTCAGCACACTCACACCTCACATATGTGAGACCTTGTCGATATTTTTAACAAATCACTCCAAAACAGTGGTCTAGAGAACTTCCCCTTGCAGTGTTTCTGATTCAGTAGGTATAGAGTGGAACCTGAGAACTTGAAATTTAGTAAGTTCCTAGTGAAGTTACTACTGCTTACTGAAGAAACCACAATGGTAATCAAGATTGATGTGATTTTATAGATTTTATAGTTGTCTCTCAATCAATTGCTGATTAGTGTTACATTGTATGAGTATACTACATTTATGTATTCATCAACATGATGGACATTTTGGTTAGTTTCAGTTTTTTTGCTATTAAAAATAAAGTTTCTAGAAATATCTATGTATTGTGCGGACGGACATATATTTCCTTTTCGTTTGGGTAAATACATGGGAGGAGAATGTCTGAATCATATAGTACTTTATGTATAACTTCTTAAGAAACTACAAGTTGGTTTTCACATAGGTTATATCATTTTACATTTTATGTCACTGTGCATGATAATTCCAATTGCTCCACATCCTTTCCTAATTGTCATTGCAATTTCATTTTCCTAACTCTAATAATGGTGAGCATCTTTTTAAGTGCTAATTTTGCATTCATATATCTTTTTTGTTACTTGTCATTTAAAATCTTTTATTCCTTTTGGGGGCTAATTTATTTTCTTGTTCTTTGGCTTTAAGAGTTCTGTGTCTCTGGAGATTAATGCCTGTAACATGTATTCAATTTGCAAATTTTTTTTCCAGTTTGTTACCCATGTTTCCCCAACCCCCAACTGGCAGAGTCATTTTTGTGAAAGTTATCAAGTTTCATCACTCTTCAATTTACTTTCTTAATTGTTTGATATTCAAATTATTTTGTTATTAAGCACATTCCTTTCTTTGCTACCATTAACAGGTGTAAGTGTTCATCCTCACTTGCCAAAAACATAGTGTGTGATTTGAAATTTTCTACATATAATTTTCATACACTTCATGAAATATTCTGTTGCAAAATCAATAGTTTTATTCAATTTGCAGTTGAATGATATTTTTTGATATTTATCACAATCTAAAAGTTCAAATCATTAAGGATGTCAACTGAGTAGTGAGATAGGATGGAAAACTAAGTGCTAGTGTTTTGTATAAAAAGCATTTTGAGTAATTATTCATTTTATAAATGATCAGTTCACTAGAAATCATCTTTGTATTTTATAAATTTTGCTACTACATGCCCACTAAAATTTGTGTAGTAAATACTCAAAAATAAAGTCCTGTGAGAGAGTAATCCTTCCTCTTTTGCTAGTTTATTAAGTATCCTAATCCTATATTACTCATTCTGTTCCAAGTACTTCAACTTTCTCTCAGTTTCTTTAAACCAATCTTTTTTCATGATGCAAGAGTCTCTATTTCTCTTACCTAATAACTGGGTCAACAGACAAATTTTTGTCATAATGTTTAGACTTGACCGAAATTTTCATTGACAAATTTTCAAAGGTTATTTCTGACTTTAAGGAGGAAATAGATTACATGAGGTAATAGTGAAAGTGGGTGAGGGGAGAGAGCAAAGTGAGGAGGGAGAACAATGGACTATGGTGGACTATGGGTGCCATGGTGGTGAGTATGGTGTGTTAACATGTCTGAAGGGTGTGATCTTATACGCTAACTCATGTAACTCAATATTACCTCTAGTTAAAAGAAATCTTTGAAATAAAAAAAGAATGGAAATAGGGAAACTAATTCGGGGCCTATTTCAGCAATTCAACAAGAAATAATAGCTTGTGTCAGGGTGAGATAATGGGAAATGATCAGATTTGAGAAATGTTTTGGAAATGGAAGTAACAAGATTCAATAATAGAATGTGGGATGAGAGAGAGAAAGAGTCATATATGAACCTCAGATTTCTGCCTTTTGAGATAATATGTATGGTAGAGCCATCTACTAAAATGAGGATACATTAAAAAAAAAAGAGAGATGGGGAAAAGAGGATAGGATCAAGTTTGGAGAAAAGTAGCCGTAAGTTCTATGTTGACCATATTGTTTGTCTGCAAGTTCCTACATGAGGAATTAAGTAGTTTTTTGGTATCAGATTTAGAGTCAGAAGTGGAAACTTAAATTGGAGACAGAAAATTGGAAGTTGGCCACTCTCCTGCTTGCCTGTGGCTATGCAGGTGTTTCTTTTCATAAAACTTTTCCCTTTGCAAAACAGGAGAGGCAGCTCTTCTGCCTACCTGTGACTATACAGGTCTCTCTCTTTTTCTTTCTCATTTTCCTAATAGCCTTGTCCGTTTAAAATTAAAAAAAAATTTGAAAGTTGTCAGCATATAGTTAATATTACATTTAACATTAAAAGACCAAGCAGATCACTTAAAAAATGGTATCCATAGAGAAGAGAGCAAAACCTTGATGTTCCAAGTGAAACAGAACACAAGTCAACACAAGGAAAACAAAGACAGTGTGGTGTTAAGGGTTATTAGGACCAGTTTTGTTTGAATATTCACTGGGAGAACTCACTGTGATCTACATATAGTTGAACTCATGGCAAAAATTTATCACACTGACAGTTATACAGAACACTATATAGTAAGAAAAAAGACACAGGTGGAGCTGAAGGAAGCAATGGGCAAATTTCCTTATGCCTCCATCCTCTCATGAGGGACCATACAGAATCCTCTCCCCCCAGAGGCAAAATGTAGCAACACGCCTCTTTTTTGCCCAAAAAGTCTGCTGCAGGAGTCTGTGCCCAAGATTTTTATTGGATGTGGCATATAGGCAGAGAATACATACAAAATTCCAAATCCCCCCAAAAAGTAGGTGTTTAGCATAAAAAGCATCATTTATAAAGTCCTGACAAAGTAAACTGTCACTAGTTAAGAACAGTAAATATGCCTCTGATATCCAAATTCACAAATAGTAGTCACACATCATCTTTGCACATTTCTTCAAAGAATAGCAATCTCAGGTTTGTTAGCTTTCATTTTCCTAGAGTGGCATCAAAGAAACTAAGGGAGGAAAAATGTTTTTAGGGAGAGATACTGCCGAATAATCAAGTAAAAAAAAGCAGTAAAATGACCAATGAATTTGACAATATAGAGTCATTGTTGGCCTGACAGGCACACTTTCAGAAACCTGGTAGAACAGAAAAGCTGAATTGTGGAAGATTCAATGATGACTTGCTGGTGAGGGAGTGGAGTAAGCAAGAATTTTCTTGAGAGGAAACAAAAGTAACTTAAAGAGAATATAAGTTAAGAAGAAAAGGATTTTTTTTAAATAAATGAGAACATGTATTTGGGTGGGATCAGAATAAAGTATCAGAATAGGGATGCTAATGATATGGAGAGAGTGGAATGGGATCCACAGTAGGAATATGATTCCCTTTACTGAAACTGGAAGGAAAAAGAGAATATCTTAAGTGCATAAAGAATAATAGATTTGGGACTCTGGAGATGAGCAACTTCTGATGGCTTTAATTTTCTCAGAGAATAGAAGGCAATGCTCCAGTTGAAAGTAGAGGGTTGTAGAAAAAAAAATATGACTTGTGAGATGAAAAAATAGAAACTTGGGAATTTATACACCAAGGAAGAAAATGATTTGGGGAAAAGAATATAACAGTGGATAAAGAAGCCTTGTTAGGAATTAAGGAGGAATATGGAATTATTTTCTAAGTGATTTATTAGTAAGCTGATAATTTGTATTTATATCATCCAAATGTTTCTGTTTTTATAAAGATCTACTTCAGAAGGAACTATTCCATTATGTTGTATGTCTTAAATTTATACTGTCATTATATCAATTATTTTTCAATAATACAAGGAGAGATGTCACATAACTGACAAAAAAGGGCAAACTATTTTATTGGATAGTAGTTAAAATAGGAATGAAATAGTCAACTGAATAGTATTGTATTAACTTGAAACTACTTTAGTGTAACATTCTTGTTCCCAAATTCTCTATTGATGAATAACTGAAACTCTACAATGAATTAATTTCTCTCAGCTTTATGCACACAGCAAATTTACCTCCAACATTACACTATAACTTCTTCTATCAAACAAAACAGGAAGAGTGGTTATGTTTAGCTGATAGTGCTAGATAGCAATCAAGTTCTGTTACTTTCTGAATATCAAGTTGATGTATCATATGATACACACACGCACGCACACACACACACACACACACACACATACTGCCATAACAGAAAGTCTTTCCAGAAGTGTCTCATGAACACAAGACAAGGTATATTTAATTAAAAAATTTTTAAGAATATTTGCTACCCAAAGGTGCTATTTTATTGCATATTCTAACTTTTACATGTGCAGTGCTTTTCCCAGTTGCAGTGCTTTTCCACTTCTCCCATTGATGCCATTATTACTTTCAGTGAAACTGAGATGAAACTGTCCTCTTTCAAAAAATTGGCTCCTCTAAGTGAAATGTCCAAAAACTACTTCATTCTCAATATCTGTTCAGATACAAGATTTTAATTCTCTTAATATCTATTCAGATTTTAACATGTAGAAAACTCAAGCAAGCAGTGAGTGCTTTTCTCAAAACATAAATCATTATTATATTTCTTAGCTTTCTTACATGAAATAATTAAACATAGAATTCACTTTTAGTAGACACAGTTAATTCAGTCCTATCAATTTAATTTTTATTTCCATGGATTTTATACTATGCAACTTTGCATGTATTTCCAAAATATTTTTATATTATTTGGAGAATATTTATATTTTTGGGTAATATTTATATACAAGAATAGAAGTGAGAAAAGACTTAAAACAGACCTAAGAAAATATATTTGATGAAAGAAAAATCTATGTGACTTATTTGTGGGAAGAGATGACCCTCTTTCTTAGATACAGACCAGGGCAGTATTCTCAAGATGTTTAGACTATTTATGGATGGGATTTGGGATTTTGTGTTCATCAAAAACTCTTTGAAATTTATAAAATCTTTGTATAAATGCATATGTGATTTTTCTGAAATAGGATCCATAGCTTTTATCTGATTTCCAAAGAGATTTGAAGCAAACTGACCAGTGCTTGGGGCCTTGCAGAAAATTAGGATTGATTGTGATTTAGCAAGTAGATCACTGATACTCTTAAAAGGAAAAAAAGACATCCGAAGAATAAAGAAAGCAAAAATCAGATCACCAGGAATTAAGGCATGGGTGCTGAGGAAGTGAATATGCTAATTTGGGGAACATTAGGATCCAGAGAAGGTTTTTGGATAGGAGATGCTTGAACATATTTCCAGATGAATAGGTGAAAAGGGGATAATTAATAGACAAAGTAGGAGGGAAAGAGTCTGGGTAAATTTAGTTTGTGCTGTAATAGCAACCCCAAAAGAATATTGACTTAAAACATAAAAGCTCGTTTTTCACATATGCATAGTCTACTTTAGATTGCTGTCCTCACTACTAAGACCCATTGATTCAGGTTGCTTCAGTCTTTGGGCTCTATGCTCATGACTCAAGGAGAAGGGAAAAGTGAGGAATTAATGCAAAAGGTCATACCACTGCAACTGTGAATTGACACCTGTTACACCCACTCACGTTTCAGGAAAATAATCACATGGTCTTGCTTAATTGGGGTGGTGAGCGTGGGTTGGGGGAGGAAACAGGAAGTTTTTCCTTGGTACTGCAGTATGATGACCAGGTGAAAACATGATAACCTAAAGTTTGCTGAAACACTGTAACCTAAGAAATATAGCCTAGGGCGTCTAGATAAACAACCCATGACTGACTGACTCAGTTTACTGGTACACAGTCCAGTTTCTCCTTGAATCTTCCTCATTCTGTCTTTGCCATGTCAGGCCTGTACTACCACAAATGATAGCCCACCCTTAACTCCCTGTTAGGGTTACTCAGCCTTTGGATATGAATCCGCTGAATCAGTACTGGTACTAATAAATCTGCTTCTTGATAGCCCTGATGTCCTTATACCCTGATTACCTGCTTTTAGTGCTACTGGTGACAGATATCAGCACACCACTTGACTGGTAGGTACTGACTGGGTGAGGTAGCTGGTCCCTGTGACTACATTAATATCTTTGTTTTCCATGTGGAACGAACCTCATGGTTGTTAAACCCTAAGGTCTCTTACAACTGTGCATACAGGTGGATCAACTGAAGTCATGTGTTCACAAGCACGAAAACTGAAAAAGAACTGGGTGCACTGACTGGTGCACCCCAAAACTAGACAAATACACAAATACATGTACAAAAGGTCTATAGTCGAATCGAGGCTATAGACCTATAGCCTTGATGTACATGTACAAAAGGTCTATAGTCGAATCAAGGCTAAACAAGGAGCTAAATACAAGTGCAAAGGGCTACAACTTAATCAAGGGACAATGTCCATATGCTAGGGGTGTTGCAGTGAAATTGGGGGTCCATGGCCCCAGCATAGTAATGATGCATTAGGATAGCAGCCATTGTGCCCTGGTGGGTGGAGACTTGGAGAAGGGAAGCCAAGACTTCTCCTGAGAGGAACAGAGAGGGGATTTAAGAAGGAGTGTGCCTGGAGACACAGGGAGAGAGAAAGCTGGAGAAGAGAGAGAACAGAGGAGCAGCAAGGAGACTGAAAGCCTTGGAGCTGCAGCTGCCCTGTGTGGTAGCCTGGGCCCGTGAGGAGCCCAGGGAAACATGTTGAAGAAACTTGTGACCTGTGTAAGCTGACTTGGAAATTTGGTACTTGAAAACTTGCCTTAACTTTGAAACTGCAGAACTTGAGAATTGTCTGGAGACCTAAAGAGAATTCATACTGTTGCTGTTTTCATTGTGAGACATTGTAAATGGTTGCTGTTGTTGTGTCAAGTGAGTCTTGCTGGTTTGGGGCCACTTTAGAGTTGAAGGTGAAAGAATGCTGGAGCTGTGCCTTTTGGAGAAGGATCAATGATGCCATCTTGGTTTCTTCGTTTGGCTTGAAGTGAATAACTGTGCCTTTGGAGGAGGATGGATGATGCCATCTTGGTTTCTTCATCTGGCTTGAAGGTGGGGCAGTTGCCATTTTGTGGATACATGTGGCTAAGGACTCATCTATAACTTTTTGGATTAGAGACTGGACTGTATGGTAAAATAACCAAAGTGTTCCCTTGTACCTCCAGTTACTTTTTGTTTAATTTGTCTTTTAATAAGTAAATCTGTCCTGGGTTCTCTTTTTAAAATTAGTGTAATCTTGCTACTGCTTGTGCAGGCTGGGACGAACCTGATGAGTGGTTGGGTTTAAAGGGCCAGCTGCTCCCAACTGTATGTTCAATTAAGTTCTCTGCTTTGTTTGTTTTCTTTCCCAATTTCACACAGAGGTCACTGTCTGTGGATTCTTCTACCCTTGTTGCAAGAGACCTTAGGGTTTAACAAACTTGAGGTTCATTCCACATGGAGAACAAAGAGATTAATGTAGTCACAGGGGCCAGCTACCTCACCCAGTCTCCACCTGTCAAGTGGTGTGATGAAAACCTGTCATCAGGAGTGCTGGACAGCAGTGATACTGAGGAGTTGTCACCAGGAGTGCACCACCAACAGCTAGGGATACTAGGCCTAGGCCTTTGGTGCTCCATTCAGGTAATGTCAGAGACAGGACCAGAGGCCTGGCCTCTGCAAAGGTCTAGGATTCTTTTCCTCAGTGGTCATATGGTTGTTGGATTCAGCTGCCAGTCCCCTTTCCTTCTCCAGCTGCCAGTAGCAGAGGCCTTCTTTTCTCCTTTAGGTCTGGAACAGTTCTTGTTGGCAAGCTTTTTCTGAGGTTCCCTTGTAGCTCCTTCCCTGGGTTCTTGAATGCCAGTCCTTTCTCCTCTTAAACTTCTCCCCTGCAAGTTCCTTTCTCCACTTGTAGACCTTGATTTAAATTCACCCTCAAGCTGCCACCCTGGAGTCACTCCCATGGTTAAAAGGGCTTAACAATTGGGAGCACATCCTAGAGTCCTCGATTGACTCTAGATTAAGACCAATACAACTGTTGCTGGCTCCTGTGCCAGCTCCTGCTGGTAACACCAGACAAAAAATGCTGAGACAGACATGAAATTGAACACAGTTTATAACTCAGCAAGCATACTAATCAATGAAATTGTGAATCTAAATATTTATCCCCTCATCTGTTTTTGGTACCAATTATATTGGTATATATGTATATTTTTTGTAAGCAATTGCAGCTTAGAGAGATATACTATTCTCTTAATATCATGTCTCTGAATTTCTAGAGGGTGCAAAAACTTAATAAGACACACAAAAGTATTACAGCACTTTTTCCACACTCATCAAATTTAGAAATTCTATCCCCTAGTTTCTAGTATAGTTATTCAAGGCAGAATCATGTTCTCAATACCTCCTAGGATGTTTCAAATATAGTAAACAAGTCAGAGTCTGGAGTCAGACATGGAAGGAAGGAAGTTTCTGTGTTTAACTTCTCCAGGTTGGCTGATAAAAGTTTCTGGAGTCCATGGCTAGTGAACATAAACTTAATTAAGAGATGCTAAATTAGTTGGAAAAGTGGAATTTCTCATTTTTAGGATAATTTACTATCCGTATGAGTTTGTCACCCAGAGAGTGGTATTTGAGATCTGAATGTATTCTTGTAGAAATTTGTTGACTTTGGAGATTATGTCAGGATAGGCTAGGTTATACTGTAATAACAAAAACCTCACAGTCACAGCAACTTGAAAGACCAAAAATTCATTTTTAGGCTGTTACTATACATCTGTCACAGATTTGCAGGGAATTCTGCTATATTATGTAATAAGAACTATACATTTTGGGAGAGGTGGAAACTGCAATAGACATTAAGTCTAGGAGAGGAACTGACATGAAGGATTTCGTTTTGGTTCAGTTTTTCTACTTTTTAACAGCACAGAAATATCAAAGGCGAGTATGTAATTGATTGTAATTTTTCTCTCTGATGAGAACAACTTTATTTTACTTAGAAGAAAGGCTAAGAGACAAATTATGTTATTCAATGCCTAAATAATATTTTATAATGAGACTGTATATAGTGCAGTGCTTTTATTCCCAGAGTACAAATATAATACTTTTATTTCCAGAAGCCGCTTTTCTGTTTTTCATTAAACATTTTTGATGTAGTTGACACATGCTCTATTTTAAGTGTAATTTTTATTTCCTTGGATATTCTTGAATAAAACATTGTCTTTCATGCTGTTCCCTGGCAGAAATTATATTCATCAGCACTGTTTAATGACATTTCAAAAATGTCTCCTGCTTCTTCCATTCTTGGATTTGTATTATGTTATTTCTTATGAATATATAATATTGTTTTTTATAGCTTTTTCTTTCACTCTCTCTCACATATATGGAAAATCTCTGGTATGCAGTCTTAATTTCTTTTAAGGTTCCATACATTTATTGCTGTATATTTTTTTGAGTCTGTTTTTATTTCTGATGATTGCTCTTCCCTCAGTGGAAAATTATCTGTGTCATTTAGCAATGAGCTTGATACTTTGAGCAAAAGATTTTTACTGGAGACATTAGGTGACAATCTGATATATGATATCTATGTATGTTTTCAGTTATTTTTATTTGCCTCTCTTTTAGTGGGTTAAAAAAAATCCTAATCTCTCATTTTCCTTTTGGGTCATTTTCTTTTTTAAATAATATAATTTTTATTAAATAAGTTTTATTTACATTTGTCTTTTGGGTGTTCCTTCCCCCTCCTCCACCCCACCCCCCTGCTCTCTCCATCTCTTCTTTCACTGCCATTTATTGTTTAATTTTTAGTCCCTTAGGTTCTTCCTCTTCTTTCCTGTAGCAATGTCCTTTTGTCTGGTGTGGACGTGTTTTCCTAGGACACAGTGGCCTGTGCTTAGTTTTCCAAGTGTCTTTTTGCTGCTGGCCACCAGTTCACACATGATTGTGTTCTTTCAGTGCCTCCTCCTTTCTGGTCAGCTGCTCCAGCCCATCTTCTGTCATATTTTGCTCCTTCTTTGTTTTGTAGTTCTCTTTGCTGGCATTGGGAGTGTTACTCCCAACCAAAGTTTGTGCACCCATATTTTTGATTGAGATAGGCCCTGGCAGATGGTTGGTCAGGTTTATCGTGGGGCCACTGCTCGTCTCTGACTTCCCTCACCCCCTAAAGTGGAAGGTCCTTTGATCATGCTGAAGGCATCTCTGAATGGGAAATTCCATTCCCGTTGTTGTATCACAATGGCTGTATTTCTGAGGTAGTTTCTCTCTATAATCAGCCATTGTCCTGTGTTCCATGAATCTGACATGTTCGTTGTTCCGGAATACTTCGTTTTTCACCTCTGTATTCAGGTGCAACTGCCGTTGAATCATTGATTTAGTTGCTTCTGGTGAGGGTTGACTGGATTTGGAGAAGACCAGAGGGGATGACCCCTACCACCCACAGCCCTCCGCCAATCATCCACCTCCTCGCTAGCCCACGCATCCGGCAGTGGGGGCTCAGGCCCTGTAGCATGGCTGAACCAGGCGTGTGAGTGGGGTTACCTCCACCTACCCGGGCACCTCATGGTACGGTGGCTCGGGGGCACCCCCAGTCGCTCCTCACCGCCCTGGCATGTGGAGGGGGCCTCCCTACCTTGCGCTCTCTGAACCCGGAAAGGAGCACGGCAGGCTGGGCAGCGAGGGGCTCAGGGCCCGGCAGCATGGCTGAACCCCATTTTGGGTCATTTTCTACTTGAGCATGATACCTTGTAAATTCATAATTCTTTCACAGTGTTTGATCCTTGTTTTAAATATTTTAGACTTTTTTTTGGCTGTCAGAAATCTGAGTATTTTGTACTAAATATATACAATACTTAGATCTTACTGATTTAAAATACTTCTGAAACAGTTAAATTCCTTTGATGGTTTAGTTGTTAAATTAATATTTGTTTTTACATTTGCCTTTTTGTTGTTCCTATACCAAATAAAAGTACAACCCTATGTCTTGGCACAGCATTCCGGAAGTTATTTAGCTGAATTTGGTTAATATTCCTGTCCTCATTTCCTCTGCTGCTACCTTGCCTCTATCATCTCTGACCTGTGCTGTCTGAAGAGTTTCCCAGTTGGGTGGCTGCACCTGGTACTCTATTCCCTGTTGATATAAACTTAGGATAGAAGGTCTGACAAGGACAAACACCAGAGGTGGGGGTAGGGATGATTAATGAATTTTAGTCTAAATGCTGCTATGGAAGTTTCCAGGAATCTGAGGTGGGATCAAATAAAGATTATCAGCCATGGACGGGACCAGAGAAGATTATCGATCTTAGAAGACCAACCCAATCTGACCCCAAGGTGATGATTTTCACACTAATGCCATCACAAGACATTATTACAAAAAACCATGCCTTGGCCTAACAAAAGGTAGCTCTTGCCTTTTAAGACTGCTGGTGTCTCCTTTTCATTGTTCTCCTTTACTCAATAAACTTGCTATGCTCTGATGAGGAAACATCTGCTGAATTCTTTCTCAGAGGGACCCAAGAACCCCATGTCCTGAACCCCAATGTCAAAACGCCATCATTATCATAACTTTCTTTACTAGCAGCCAGAATGGTCTTATTGAAACATAAGTCAGGTCATGTCACCCTTTGACCCTTGAATGGCTTCCCACCTCTTTCAGGTTAAAGAACTGAAGTCCTCATAGTAACTTACAGGTTTCAAAGTAATCTGGCCTTCTCCATTCTTGGATTCCACCACTCACTCGGACTTTCATTTTTCATCTTCTCCAACTATACTCATTGGTGTCCCCTTGATAAGGGTGATGTGATGAAACTGGGGGCGGGGCACGTAACCCCACCTTTGTAATGCAGCAGAATTAGGGTTGTGCCACTTCATCCTCGTGGGTGGAGACTGGTGGAAAGGAAGCTGAAGTTTCTTGAAAGGGATAGAGAGAGGGGATTTAGGCAGGAGTACAACAGCAGAAGAGGAGAAAGTGGCAAAGCAGCAAGGAACTGGGGGCCCCACAGCTGCGGCTGCCATATGCAGCCAGCCATGGGACAGGGAAGGAAGCAACGCTGTGGTTTTCCATCCACAGTTGAGGCTGCAAGGACCCTGGGAAAGGAGTGGGGAAACTTGTGTCCTGTGTAAACTGACTTGGGAACTCAGTACTTGGAAACGTGCTTTAACTTAAAAATTGAAAAGATTGGGATTTGTTTGAAGACCTGAAGAAAACTTGGAATGCTGTCAATTTCAGATAGAGATGGCAAAAGTGATTGTTGTTGCTGTTTCGAATGAGTTTTGGTGGTTTGGACCACTTCAGGGTTGGAGCTGTGCCTTTTGGAGACAAACCAATGAATGCCATCTTAATTTCTTTCTTTGGTTTGAATCTCCCACTGCTGGACAGGTGGGACAGATGCTATTTTCTGGATGCATGTGGCTGAAGAACCCATGTGCAGCCTTTTGGACTTAGAGACAACTATGTGGTGAGATAACCAAAGGGGTCCCTTGTACCCTCAGTGACACTTGTCTATTTTTTTTAATGAATAAATTTTGTTTTTGCCACTTTATAAGATAGTTCAGTCTTGTTACTGCATACCATGTGTGGGCAGCAGCTGGGTTTAAAGGGCCAGCTGCTTCTGCTTCTAAGTTTAGTTACACACCCCGCTTTGCTTGTTCTGTTACCCAATTTCACCTTAAATATACCAAGATGCTCCTACAATGATCTATGTCATTTAACAATGAGCTTGATACTTTGAGCACAAGATCTTTAGTGGAGACATCACTCACAATATGATATGTGATATTTACATATGTTGCTCTAGCTTTTTCTGAAATGTTTTCCCTAGGTTTGTCTGCATGACATGGTCCTCACTTCTTTCATGTCCTCCTATTTTATACTCTCACCTTCAGGAAATGCTCTCTATTCCTTTCCTCTTGTGTTTTTCTATTAGTACAACATCTATCATCATCAGATATATTTAAAGAATGTAGTATTTATTGTACTGGTTCATGTGCAATTGTATATTCCACGAGGAGCTTATAGTTCCAGACACAGAAGATTATGCAAGAAAAAAAATTGAATAAACTAACTTAGCAGCTAGCATGAGAAATGGAAAATGTTTTACTAAACAAAGTAATACACTGGGATGCTGGATAAGACTCTGGTTACAATGGCATCTTTAAGAAGCTTAATGGCAGGGTGTGTGGGGCAGGCAGGGAATGTAACCTTTCAGATTGTGGGGTTGACTTCTTCAGTTTCTGGGATTCTGTGGTAAGACAAGGGTGGGGCTAGGATCATGCTTTTCTTCCCTTAGTTTAGCTAAGTTAAAATGAGGCTGTAGGTGTTGGACTTAACCAGAGGATCTTAGACTAATTATTATTCTGTTAGCTTTCCTTTCTTAAGTTTCTTAAAATCTTATGAGAATTTTAGAGAAGTAAATCTTCTAGCATTCTTTTTTGAATTTTTTTTTTTTAAGACTAGGTCTCACTATGTTGCCTGGGGTAACATGGACTCAAGTTGCCCGTGGTACCACGGACTCAAGCAATCCCCAGCCTCAGCCTTCCAGGTACCTGGGATTACAGGTGCTTGCCACAGTGCCCAGCTGCTTTTTTGAGACCAGGTCTCGCTATGCTGTGGGGCTAATCTTGAACTCGCAGACTCAAGCGATCCCAAGCCCCTTACCTCCCAGTGCTTGGACAACAGGCGTGGGCCACCATGACCAGCAAACTAACAAATCTTTAACTCCAAGTTCTCCAACTGCTAGACTGTCCTGTAATTAATCAGGACCTGGTATTTAGAACCACCAATGGGATGACATAATTTTGCATGTATATTTGGTTTAGCAAACATGCTTGGCTTATTTTTAGAATGCAAGAAAGACCTCCAACCCCTCTTCCCCCCTAGTCTCCATTTACATCAGCTTGAAGAATCACTCTTCACTATCTCTACCATTGTTAAAATTATGGTTAGGTCTCATCCTTTTCAGATCATTCTTAGTAAAAGTATGAGTTCCCTTAAGAGGGCCACATTTAAGATGGCATTGTTCTTCCAGCACACCTCCTGGTCAAGGATTTCTTTTAAGACATGTCATTTGTCCAAGTCCCATTTCTACTTCCTCATCATTATTGGTGTAGCTTACATTTGAAATAGCATCTCTTCTTTTTCTCTCCTCTCCCATTATCTCCTCTGTCATCTCTGATGCTGTAGTCATAGCCTTTCACGTTCAGATTTTTCAGTGAGAAAGTAATTCCAGTGTACTCCCAAATCCAGGAAATACAAATCTAGCTCTCCAAATGGTACTCTTGAAACCCCCTTCACTTGAGGGATAAGAACTTGTCTTTCTGGTTTCATATATGTAGAGTAGGGTAAGGGAATGCTAGGTAATGCTAGCATCAGATTTCATCATCTGTTTCTTCAACCTCTGAATTTTTCATCTACTCATACAGTCTGGAGGTGGGTGACAGCTTAAAACTCACGGAACTGGTTCCTCAGTGTTTTAACATGTCCAGAAAAGCACCTGCCTTTGGAGCAAGAATGGTGCTTGACACTTATTATGTAAATAATATAGGCCTTAACTGAACTTGAGAGATGAACTTTAGCAACTCCTTTGGTCAATTTGCCTGCCACACCCAAATTTCTCTCAATTCACTCATAGACCTGAATTGTTATATGGAATTATTTTATGTCCAAGTAACAGATAATTGAACCAGAAATGGACTTCTGAATCTGGAGACAAGTCAGGCTCTCCCCTCAGAATCTGAAATGAGAGATAAGATGATAGAACAGAAAGTTGCATAGAGTCAGGATTGAAAGTGTTAATGGGTGGGCTGATGAATAAGCAGGAGAAGCAAGCAGGAGACAGGAAATCAGAGGGAAAGTAGTGTCTGGTGCTCTTCCATTTTTAGGAGATATTCTATAATATTCTTTACATTTGTTTCTTTAAGAGTCCCTATTTTTTATTATTGTTGTTGTTACTATTATTATTGCCTCCCTTTTTGTTTCACCTGCTCAAATTTCTGGTAGATTTGTATTCTTCACAAACAAAGACTAGCCTAATAAACTTGTGAAAATGATTTTTTCTTTATGACATATTTCTTTTCCTATTTCAATGATATGTCTCAGTGGATGTCTTTAATTTAGGACATGACCCTAATCTGTCACTATTCAAAGTGCTATATGGAAACCTGCAATAATCTGGACATCACTGAGAACCTGCAGAATCTCAATAAGCACCCCAAATTCATAATCCACATTTTAAAAGGATTCCAGTTCTTTTCCACTAATTGACTTTATTAGAACTTGCATTTTTAATAGATATTAAATGTTGTTGGTTTAAGGACCTTACTTGTATATTATTGGTGTAGTGGGGAGGAAAATATCAAAAGGGAAAAGTAGCCTGAAATTTAGCTAAGCTCATTTATTTAGGTATTGTCTTAGCTACTTTCATACCATAATAGTACAGTTAAGTTGTGACAGAATTTATAGGCCTAAAATGTCTATTGCCTGGACCTTTTCAGAAAAAATTTGCTAAACCTTGACTTAAAATCATTTTGGATTATCGATTGATTGATCAGTCTGTCTTTCTACGAGACATGGAAAGATTTATTTAAAAACAATTTTTGATGGCAAAGTTTAATTTATTAAGGTAGATGTGGCTTTTCAAAAGTACTTAGTTATTTGAGTTTAAGAATTTTAAGTTGAATGATCACTTATTTGCTGAGAGCATTTTGCCCAAAATAAAATGTGACCATATTTAAAATAATCACATTGATTTTATTAGAAGTTTCATAAGAAAGCTCTGAAGCAACAAAGATGAATTCCCAGAACTGACTGAATAGCAAAGGCATTGTTGGCATAAACATGTGGGCTCCCTCATGGAGACTTAACTCAAGTCAAAAAAATTTTTTGACTTAGTTTTACTGGCAGTTTCCCTTAAAATTGATCCTGAAAAAAAGAGTATCTCATTCCAAATTCATGAAGTCAGACTTTGTCTAGAGTCATAGAGTATAAAAGAGTTGTTTGATGGAAATTTTTATTTTACACCTGGGTTGTACTGATGTTAAACATACTCTAAATTTAGTTGAACCATCTGAGCAACTTTTAATAAACAGTTCACAGTTTAATAAACACTTCTCAGTTCACAGATTGTTCTGTGAAGACCATCACATTTTCTGTGCCCAGGCTGCATGCTTTGGCTAACCTTCAGCCAGTGAGCAAAGCAAAAAGTAAAAAATTGACCACTAAAGAAGTTCCTATCATTTTATCAGTGCTGTTATGGAGCTTGATTTCTCTACAACTTTTATTCTCAAATATTTTAAACACATAGAAAATACAGAAGTATCAAGACTCTTTTATTCTTGATTTTGATTTACTAATTTTAAAAACATTTTGCCAAATTTCCTTTCCTCTTTCCTTTCTTGTTTTCCACTTCTCTCTTCCCCACCCAGACTTCTAGTCTTCCTGCCTTCTTTTTGCTGAATCATTTGAGAATAGATTGCAGGCATCACATTTTACCCCAACATGTTGAACCATGCATAATTTAAGAATATAATTCTATGGCTATTTCAAAGAGTTTTCTTGGAATTTCCAAAGCATTATGCTTTTTAATTATTTTTATGGTTGATGATATCATTTTATATTTTATGTACACATGTATGTATAAGAACATGAATTTTATTATTCTTTAGCAAATATATATTTAATTTTATAAGAAAGGTCCACACTTTTTTAGAGTACTGTATGATTTTGCATTTTTATAATCAATAAGAATTTCAGTTGGAATGCTTCATTTTGACAGTCATTTTACATTTTAGCTCCTCTAGGGTGTCTGTAATGGTATTGCATTATGGCTTAATTTGCATTTGCCTTATGACTAAAGATTTTGGGAATCTTGTCATGAATTTATTACATTTTTACATTGCATCTATGTATCACTTTTTCTGGATGCAGTGTCTCTTTTATGCCTAAGAAAAATAAGCCTTATTTTAGAACAATTCTATATTTACAGAAAAATTACAAAGATTGTACAGAGAGTTCCCATAGATCCAATGTTCAATTCCTCTTATTATTCACTCCTTATACTAGCATGATGCATATGTTCCAAATAATGAATCAATATTAGAACATCTTTGTTAGTGAAGAACTTTTTGTAGCTTTATGTGTCACAGTCCAATCTAGGTTATCAAATTGTGTTTAGGTAATCAAATTTCACTTTGTTTTCATGTCTTTTTAGATTCCTCTCTGCTATCACAGTTTTTTAGATTTCCTTTAGCTTTTACAACCTTGAGAGTTTTGGGGAGTACACAACAACATTTTGTAAAATGCCCACAGTTGGGACTTGTTTATTTTCCTTTTGATCAGACTGAGATAATGGGGGGGGGGGAGAGAAGTATCACAGACATAAAGTGTTATTTTCATCATATCTTGCCAATGGTATATATTCCACATGACATGGCCATTGATGTTGACCTTAGCCTGACTGAAGTAACGTTTGTCAGGTTTCTTACATTCTATTACTTTCTGTAATATTTAAAAAAATTTTACACATTTCTAAAATAATAATTCTAAAAACTATAGTTGATCTTTATATTCCTATACTCATTATTTCTTTCCCAAATGTTCCCTCCATTAAAATATAAACTAGTTCACTAAATTAGTCTTCGATACTTTCCAAATTCTTTTAACAAGTCACTATGAATGCCAAGTTTGCCAAACACTTTCTCTTTACCAATGACTGCAATATAGTCTATCCGCTCAAGAAAACTGTCCTGGTAGTAACTGGAGAAGAGATCGTGCAATGCAATGTGACTGATATGTATTAGAGTGGAGGAAATTTCAATATGCTGTGAAGGATGCTACATCTCACTGGTGTGTGAGAAAAGAATTCCTGGAAGAAATTACTTGTAAAAGAAAACCTGGATGAGAAGAAATTCACTATAGAGAGGTTAAGAAAGAGTTACAGGAAGAAGAAATTAGTTTCAGAAAGACCTGTGAGAGACATTCATAGGCACTGAATATTCAGACATTTTACAAGAAGTAACGGGACCAATGGTGAATGTTGACTACAGAGATGAAGAGTCCAGAGCACCAAAACAGAAGTCACATTAAAGAGCTTAGACCTGATTATCTGAATGAAGTGGAGAGGGGGAAAGGATAATAATGTCTCTGATGTCCCCAAATTTATGGAATTTTCCTGCTTGTAATATAATTATGATCAAGTGTTGAACTTGATCTAATCAGTTTTCACCCCTGCATCCATCTCTATCAAAGCCAGAAGCATCAGGCTAATAGTTTAGACTTCCTTCACTCAACTCTTGAGTTCCAATGGGTTCTGCAAGTTTTGCCTATATTTTTTGAACTAATGCATATTGAACTAATGCTTTTTAATCTTAGTTCTGTATATTTCTCCTTTATATTAAAGTTAGTGATTACATTAAAATCATTTTAAAATTGCATTTATAGATAGGCTATGTCTCTATGAATTTAATTTCAGTATACTACGGATGGGGATGATGAAAATTATATAAAGTTTGCCAATGGGGTGGAAATCACTGGTGTAAGCCATGATGAAATACATGGAAAATCATTGCAAAGATTTAAATAGAAGAGTGATATAATCAGATCTGCATTTTGGGAAGATTAGTCTGATTGTAATGTGGAGAATAGATTGGAAGGAGTCATGCTGGGCTTGTGAGATGAGCTGAATGGTTATTGCAGTACGCCAGATGAGAAGTGATAGTTACCTGAAATAAGGTGTTGCTTATAGTGAGAGAAAAAACATCCCCCCATCCCTGATTCCTTAAAGAGTTAATTTTATTTTCCCCACAAATATTTGCTTTCAAAACCAAAAGAACATTTAAAATTTCAGGGATAGTGTAGTGGTTAGGAGCCCAGACTCTGGTTAAGAGTTTTGAATCTTCATTCAGACATTTAATAACCTTAACTTTGGGGAAATTGTTTACTTTTTGAGCCTATTTCAGCAAAATAGAATTATTATACCTATCATATTTTGATCCCCTGAGCATAGATACTTCACTTACTTGTTTAGATCACTACTCCAGCTTTAAAAAATGCAGTTTTCAAAATAATATTACACAGATATCTTTTAAGTAGTGTTATTGCATATCTCTGTATCTATATACACATTTGGTCTTAATTGAGGCAAACTTTAGACATTTCTAAGAGTAGAACACTGACCATGACTGACCATCCCTATCAGAGGGGAGTAACAGAAGAGAGTGAAATAAATCTGTTTACACCATGGTTTAACTGAATGACAGATGTTTCTTCTTTGTAAGTAGTTTATCATCACCCATTGGGGCTATACAGAAATAACTTGCAAGGATTTGGAAATGAGAAAATAAGATTGCCCTCAGTGAATAAACTGTAAATTGTAGGATTATAGCAGAGAGACGTATAATCACCCAAAAGAGACAGGATGATGCTTGAGTTAGCGAGAATGACAATAACCTTATTGAAGATATATTAAAATAATGATATTAGTCAAAAATGATTGATTAGCCTTATCTTTCTAGATGAAAAAAATATAGGCAAAACTTGCAGAACCCATTGGAACTCAAGAGTTGAGTGAAGGAAGGAAGTCTAAACTATTAGCCTGATGCTTCTGGCTTTGATAGAGATGGATGCAGGGGTGAAAACTGATGGATTATTGAAGCCTTCCGATTTTTTAAAAATGTCACCTCAACTGAGACTGATGCTGTTGCAGGTATTTATGTCATTTCTATTATTTCCTCACTCCTTTTGTGCTGGGAAAAGGACCCTTTATTTTTCACAGGGCAGAAAGTTACAGAGAAAAGGAATTATATATACAATATATGTGGAATATATATATATATCTATATATATATATAATTACTCCTTTGAAGCTAGGTATAACTATATGGCCAATTATTGATCTATGTAATGCAAACTGACATGGTATATGCAACTTTCAATTAGTTTTGTTGTAAGGAAAGGTATCATTTCCATTGTCATTTCTTCTTCCTGTTGGTTAAGATGTATAGTTGATAACTGGAGATTAAATAGTTATCTTGAACGATGGGATTCAAAATGTGTTGAAGATTGCTGAGTAACAAGATAGAGGGAGTCTGGATACTTGGTAATGATAGATCTTCTATTATTAGGCCTAGGCTGTTTAATCTGCCCTTGGGAATGTCTAGGACAACAGTTGAATCTAATCTTGACAGAGTCAGTATCAGCTTCTTTTTTGTTATAATTAATCACTACAATTTTTTTTTTTTTTTTTTTTTTGAGACTAGGTCTGGCTATTTTTGCCTGTGGAACCACAGGCTCTTCTTGCCCAGGGTACCACAGACTCAAGCAATCTTCAGCCTCAGCTTCCCAGGTAGCTGGGATTACAGGCATGCGCCACCACACCCAACTATTTTTTTGGAACTAGGTCTTGCTACAGGCCCCAGGCAGGACTCGAACTGCAATCCCTAGCCCCGCCCGCTTCATAGGCTGAAACTTACAGGCACGAGCCACCGTGCCCGGCCTAATCACTACAATTTTTAATACTTTATATATATATATGTATATATATATATATTTCACATCTTTGTATTTCCTGGGGTTCACCCACCACCTCCCCTCCCTGACCACTCCCACCTGTCCTCCCACCTCCAGTTGAATCACTACAATTTTCAATTGCTTAAAATAATGCGCATTTATTTTATTATGGTTCTGAAGATCAGGAGTCCAAAACGAATCTCACTGAGCTAAAATCAAGATGTCAACAGTTCTGCATTCCATCTGGGAACTTTAGGTGGCGATCCTTCTTTAATTCCTAGGGACTTATATTCTTTGTCTTGCGTTCCCCTCCTAGAATCACACCAACCTCTTGTTTCTCTTGTAACATACCCTTTTATTGTTTTAACCTTCTTATCATCCTCTTACAAGGATGCGTATGATTATATCAGACCCAATTTTATAATCCAGGACAAGCTTACCATTTTGTATTATTAATGCCATTATATCTGCAAAGTTCCCTTTGCCATGCAAGTAGCAAAGATTTATAGATTCTGGGAGCTAATATATGGACATCTTTTTTGGAGGGTCTATATTCTATCTGCTAATTAGTTCCATGTGTTTGACTATTTCTCTTTAATCTTATTATATAGCAACATTCTGATTATGATTTGACCTTCTCTTAGGGAGGAAATGTGCAGAAATTGAGAATTCTGTTCTCATAACATGGATTCCCCATGCCAAGCTGGAAATAGATCTTCTGTGTTTGAATTGGCTTCTCTTTGCCTTGACTTCAACAAGAAAATACACTAATTATCCCAATGAGAGCATTTTGGTCCATGTGAGAGTTTAATTTCTCATTGTAAATGAATAAAGTACCATTTGGATATCTACCTCTGTCTCTCATGCATGAATCAATCTCCTGGGGCCTGACTCAGGACACTGGCAGAAGTGAGTTTCTGGGCCAGATCCTGAAAACAAGCCAGATATAACAGTAGTACTACAATGTGTCCTGCCCGTGCTGCTTCTTCCCAATATGACCTCTTGACCACTTGCCAATAAGGTTCCTTGTCACTGACTTACAGATCACTCACTAAAAGGACTTTGTCAGAATTGTGTGATATAATATCATCCCTAATTAATGATTTTTCATGTTGACAAAAGTCTCTTGGAAATATTTTAATGGAGAATAGTTATTTTATTTTTAAAATAATTACTATTAGCTAATGTTTCTGACAATGTAACAATGAATAAAATATACTGTTAGTTACTGAATGTACAATTGGAGAAAGCATATGATAAAGTCAAAATGGAGTGCTTTTTAAACAAACACATTCTAATGTATCACTTTTAAAGAACATGGTTAGCAATGGTAATATCTGTTTATAAATTACTGGAAATATCAATTACTATAAAGACTTGAAAATTCCCTCAAGTTTTTAATTTATCTTTTAATGCATTTTTTTACACTATTTTAGCCAACCCATTTCTCCCACAACTATAACCTGACACCATTTTCCTTCGTGTTCCTCTCTCCCCTGTTTCATTTACCTCCTTCACACTCCTTTTTTGGGTGTTTGATGTCTTTAGTCAACTTGTTAGCTTTTACTATTTCTTGTCCTTTTGTTTGGTTTATCTGTTTGATTTGTAACCTACCCACATATAGGTGAGATCATCTCAAGATTTTTTAAGGTAATTAGTGCTGAGTCTTCTCACCAAGTGCATCAAATGAATTGGGATACACTTTTTCTCAGGTGCAACAATCTCCAAAACATTCTCTCTTACATAGTAAAATGGCTATAATTTAATATGTAGTGTTATCAACGCCTTTCATTACATAATAAAGAAACTAAAGCATAAAGTAGCAAAAACAGGCTAGATTTATTGAGACAACTCTGGGTCATCACTTTCTGGAAGGTGGGAGAACAGATTTATTCTTACCTGTGAGTCTCCTGATTCAAATATTTGTTCTGTCCTCGACCTGGAATGCACTTGTTGTTGGCCTAGTAAACACCTTCTCATTCCCCACAATTCACATTAAAGAGCTTCTCTAAGAAGGGTTCCTAAACCTAAGAGGAAATTGACCCCCCTCATTTGTGCTACTACTGCAACTCTGTTTTGCAGTTATGTACTCTCTTGCAAGCTTTTTGAGAGCTTGTGTACATGCACACACACACATACACACGCACACACACACATATATACTTTAGTTTACAAAATATAGCACTTATTGTAGTGCTATACTGGACATTATTCAAAGCACTGCATTACTATTCAGTAGTTTCATCCCCATGCAGTCTCATGCCACCTATTACATGCCTCATTTATAGCTGAGGAAGCCAAAGTACCTAGTGTTAAGTAACATGATTCATTTGTTTCATTGGTACAAAAAGCTGATGTTTTGCATATAGTAAGAATTCTTTCATTCAATAATGATTTGGTACTTTACATATGCAGATACTTTTCTAGCCAGGATACAGCAATGAAATGAAATTGAAAAAATTTATCCTGAGAAGCTTACATTCTAGTTGACAGTTATAGGTTAAAAAAAAAAAGTGACAAAATCTATGTCCTGGTAGAATATAGTGCATTCTATAGGAAAAAAAATCAGGGAAGGGAAAAGAGGGTACTCAGGTGTTAGAATTTAGGGTTTGCTGGAGAGTAAACCCTAAATAATAGATTTTACTATAAGGAATTGGCTGATTGTGGAACCTGGGAAATTTTGAGATCTGCAGTTGTCAAGCTCCACCTTTCTGTTCTATTCATTATTTTTATAAATGTCTGGTAAATGATATCTGGGTTGATCCTAATTAAGGTGTGTGTCAAAAGACATGCTAGAGAAGGGACTCCTGTGAGTCCCTGTTAGGCTTCAACTTTATTCAGAAGGGAAAAAGAGAAGCAGATATTAGTATCTGTTCTTGGTCAGGAAAAATATGTTTATAAAGCAATGCCTTCTTTAACTATCTAGCATGAGGGTCAGAGAGAACCAAGAAGCAAAGTGCTAGACCAACAAATCTTAGTAAACAGTCACATTGACACATCGAACATTCCCACCTCCTTAAAACTAAAATATAGTGTAAGATAAATATTTGTTCTATTGTTTTCTGCTTATCTATCAGTTTATGTAAGGCATGGCCACTCCTTGACCAAGGACTTGAACCTATAACCTTGGCATTTTTTTGAGATCAGGGACCTTAGTGAATATGCTGTGTGTGTGTGTGTGTGTGTGTGTGTGTGTGTGTGGGTGTAGACTTAAAAATAGTTGTAAGTAGAAAACAAAAGAGGGAAAATCAAAAGAAATTCAAGTCATAGGCATTCTAACTCAGATCAGTGGTTCTCATCAGGGATAGTACCAATTTTAGCATATGTCTGAGTAATTGTGGGTGTGGTGCATTTTTGGATATCATAATGATGGAAAGCACACAAACTGGCATTTGGTGAGTGATGGATCACCAAATAGACACATGTGTGGCATGCTTCAATGAGATAGACACATGTGTGGCATACTTCCATGAGAACAAAGAAATTGCCTTGCCCAAAATTCAATAGTGCTTTGAGGAACTGAAGGGGTAAAAATCTACTTATAATTATTTGAAGATTATTTTATTCTAATAGTTTGAAATTTATTAATTTTAATTTTATTTCTCCTCTATATTGTACTTAGATCTTATATTCATTCTTTTTTTTTTTTTTTTTACTGTATGTGTAGGTTATATCACATAGGAGCTTTAGGGCACTGAAGGTCATGTTTAACTATAAAAAGAGGGGTAGTGTGTTGAATTTGATTGCAAACTACTGTTCTAGGTATTTGTTTATGTCTACCCTTTCCATAGCAAATTTACAAATTCTTTATAATCTCATTTAACTTATCTGAGGACTCTACACTTACATAACAAAGTATGGAAGTCTCAGAAAACTACCTCCTTTTTACTCCTCCCTTCTTTTTCCATATTAGGAAGAAATTAAAGATAGGAGCAGTAAAAATTCATAGTAAATCACATTAAGAAAGTATGTGAGGATTGGAGATTCTGTGGCTAACATCACATTAAGTAGAAATCCACAGCAGGATCAGAGATCATGCCTTCTCTGTTCTCTAGTCCTCTACTTCCAAACTCCCTCTACCATCTCAGATACACACATGAACACACACACACACACACACACACACACATACACACACACACATCCTATTTTTGTCCCTCGAAGTATAAACTTCATGTCCCAATTACTTTGAACACACTGCAGACAAACTCCCTTTGTGTTAGACAGTAAAAGTTTTACATTAAACACACCATCCACTAAGCTCCAGACATTCCACTTGAATGAAGGTGCCAAGTAAAAGGTTTGGAAGATCTTCAAAAGAAGATCCAGAGAGGCAAAGGGTTCATTAATCAGGACCCTACAATTACAAGGATCTGAGGCTCTTTCCCATCGTTAAGGTAAAGCAGCTGCAAATAAGCTCAGCAGGAAAGAGCAAAGCATGACCCCATGATGTTATATGTTATAAACTGCAATCAAAAGTAGCTAAAAGTTTTTTTTCTTTAAGAGGAAAACAGACTAATTAAAAGGGAGATCTTAGGGATTAATCAAAGAGAAGTTTTGATACTCAAAACTCATAAAATTATGAGATTATTTTTTGTTATCAAGCATAATGTAAAATCTCAACAAGTAAAAGGATTAGCTGAGAGGTTGTATCTCTCTGGGCTGATATATGTCTTTCATGAATCCATGCAGAAGAGTAGAGTTGTGATTTGGATCAAATATTTGCTGAACTAGATTGAGGCATGATGATGGACTCTATGAGGGAAAGTGATGTGATTAAGGCCAGGGCCAGCTCTATGGATGTTCAGTTTGTATCGTCACATTGGGAGGCCTATGTGAAGAGTCTCCCATACCTTGCTGAAAACTATCTTGAAATTATCAACAATTTTTGAACAAAGGCTCCCACATATCCATTTGTCCCATGCTGCTCAAATTATGCCAAGAGGGTGAACATCCAAGTGTGAGAGAGCTGGGTTCAACTCTGTGCTTTACCAATGGCTCTACTATTATGGGTAACTTATTTAACCTCACTTCATCTGTAAAACAGGAACCACAATGCACTTAGCTCATAGCACTGTTGCGAAGACTATCAGAAACAGTAGTCAGTAGATAATATTTGTGTTATTATCAATGACAAAGATTGAAATGACATTGCGAAGGCAAGGAAACATCAAACAATGCTGGGATGGAACTGTTTTCTCAACTCATTTAGCTAACACATTTCTGCTCTGGATGTGTATATTGACGTCACTATCCTTGTGGCAAGACAGGCCAAGATAATTTTCTTAATTGCAGGCTTCACTGACACATTTTGTGCCAGAACCGAAGGAGAGTAGGTGTTATTTGAAATCTGTGAATCATCACACACATTCATGCATCACATATTTCTTATAGATTTAGAAGAGTGGAACTCTAACCAAGATAATGGAGACGTTATTTTAGAATGCAGAAATATGCCCATATAAAGGCAACTTGCTATTGAAAATACTTCACTTTGCTGCGTGGGCTTGCCAAGTCATTTTATTTGCCCTATAGTTATATAATGCAATATTCCCAGCCAGAGAAGGTGAAAATCAAAAAAAGGCCACCAGATCCATTTTGCTAGCACTACTTACTAATTATCACCTTGTCATGAATAAATTGATTATATTGTACTAGGATATAGTTTCGGCTAAGTGAGGGGAGAAATGTGGAAGTAAGGCCAAAAGAATTTTCTTCCATTTTGACATAATATCCCCTATTAGTTCCTTGCTTATTACTATAATTAAAAGTAGTCATTGGCGTTATTTGTCCTTTTAAAATTATTTCTAAAGTTGAGAACAATTTTTTAAAATATGAAATGGAAAAAAGTTTTAATATAGTAAATATGTCAGGACTATTCTGCTTGGTGGTACTATGTCAGCTATCACAGTGTGATAAGGTACTCCCCCCCTCCCCCCACACCCCAGAGTTGAGTCATAGTTCTGGAAGAAAATTCTTCAAGAAAGTTCTTCTAGGAAGATGACATTGGCTCAATGATGTGGGAAGTGAGTAATTTTTTTCAACCAGTGTTACTTGCATAGTTGAGTGTGAAGGTAAAGTTGATCTTCTGCTTCTTTTGAAACACTTTAACTCCATCACTAAAATCAATAAGATAATTTGATAAATGCAGCATTATGGATTTCATGGTGACTCTTCCAAATTTTATACCTTACTTGAAATTTTGTTATGTTTTACATAATATAAAATTTATAAATTCAACCATTTTTAAATGTACAGTTTAGCGGCATTAAGTATATTCACACAGTCCGGCACGGTGGCATGTGCCTGCAAGCTTCAGCCTGTGAAGTGACCAGGGCTGGGGATCGCGGTTCAAGTTCCGCCTGGGGCCCGTAGCGAGACCTAGTTCCAAAAAAATAGCTGGGCGTGGTGGTGCGCGCCTGTCATCCCAGCTACCTGGGAAGCTGAGGCTGGGGATTGCTTGAGTCCATGGTACTCTGGGCAATGAGAGCCTGCGGTTCCATGGGCAAAAAATAGTGAGACCTAGTGTCAAAAAAAAAAAAAAAAAAAAAGGTATATTTACACTTCTTGTCTTTTTTTAAGAGAGACCTCCGGTGCCTAAATTTACAAAACTACATAGATAATAGGTTTAGAAACTGACAAGAGGGAATAACAGACTTAACTCTGAGATATCCAGGGTGAACCTTTGGGGTTTATGAGAGACCATCTCACACTAGACAAGGGTAGGTAGACCTCAGAGCCCAGCAAGAAGCAAGAGGGGACCAGGACAGAGAAATCTGCATGTTTAACTCCCAGTCTTGGGATAGGTTAGAAATAAGGAACTGACTCATGCTTTCATTAGTCCTTGTAAATTATCCCACCCATACTGTTAATCACCTCACTTCCTCAAGTACTTGCCAGTGTTTCTTTTCTTTGTAGTTTTTTCCTTTCTCTCTCTAGGCTTCCTATGCACATGTAAACATGCCAAGAATCTCCCTTTTTAATGTCAAGCCAACAAAATCTCTGTCGTCAAAATTGCCTTTTGTTAACACTACATTCTTCTCTTTGTTCTTTTTAACGAGTTTTTTCTTCCTTTTTAGCCTATATAAGCCAACTTGGACATGGCTTAAAATGTCACATTTTCTAAGGCCTACGGCAACAGAAAACAGACTGTTCTCTGCTATTCCCCAGACATAACCACCTTGAACTTAAAAATGTTTTATGTATTTATTTATTTATATACATAATTGTTGATCCCCTTGGGTATGCCCCCCCCCCTCCGTATCTCCACCCTAGTCACTCCAACTCCTCTCTCACTGCTATTTCTTTGATCGTGTTTTAGCCCATCGTTCTCTTCCTTTTCTGAAGCATTGTCCTTTTCCTGGGCAAGCATCTAAATTTCTGGGGCCCCGTAGATTATGTTGCTTAGATTTCCATTCTTGACTTAATGATGTGCTTTCAGTCCATCTCCTTTGGAGTATGTAAGTGTTTCATCCTTCTTGTTGGTTTGTCTCCTCCATTTTGGTTTTAGTTTCGTTTTGCTGTTTCTTTGCCATTTTTCTGGACTCTGGCTTAGGGAGTCAGTCTCTCAGCCCTTGTCAGTAGGCAAGTTCCTCATTGGAGATAGATATTTGCAGATGGTTAGACCAGATTATCTCCTCTCTCCCTTTGCCCTTTGCCTCTTGGCCTGGGGCCTCTGCCACTTTTCTGTGGCCGTCTTCCCGCTGTGTAAGGGAGGGTAACATGTCCCTGAAGGCTTCTCTGAACCCTGATTTTGGCTTCTGGCTCTTGGTGGCAGTATAAGTGTAATTCTTTGATAAGTCCCTGGTATGGTTGGTTACTCAGTACTTTATCTGTTGTTTTCCTCCATGATCTTCATGGGTCCTGCCCAGGAGATGGGTGTGTCAGGGCTTTTTTTGTTATGTGGCGTCCTCTATATCTAAAGTTGGTTCATTAGTGTTTTTCTTGTTCCAGGTGAGGACTGACTAGAGTGAGAGTAAGACCAGAGGAGGCATGTTGCCAATCACCAAATCCAGCCCTTCCCCACATGCCCATGTCTGGCAGGACTTGGAATCTGTTGGTGGGGGTGAAGGGATTGGGGGATGGGGATGGGGGGGTAGATCACCCACTTCCTTTGTGTGGTTTTCCCTGCCCTCTACCACCTAGGTCGTTGCGCTTTCCTGGGGCGGGAGTGACCCCTTCCTCAGGGCCCTCCCAGTGTTGGGTGGTGCTGGGGAGCATGTAGCCATGACCTCCACCCCACCTCACCGATGGTCCACACATGTGCAGACCAGGGAGAGGGGGCTTGGTCTGCTACCGATCGCAGCAGCAGACCTGGTCAGGCCCACTTTCAGTTTTTTAAAAGATATTTAAAAAATTCATCTCCATATCTCAGACTAACATATTTGTTTACATTTTTTCCTGTGGGGGGAAATAAAAGGAGCCCTCTCCAGGTTCAGGTAAAGATGCTTCTATCATTTATCTTCCTCATACCTGTGTCCCAGAGGATGGTTTCCACAACAGTCCTGACTCAAGACAGCCTACATTTCAGAACTTACACCTGTACTGCCCCATGACCCTATTTGCACATATCTCTTTCTGCATGCCCAACCTGCCTACTAACTCCCACTCACCTGTCCAGAGGATTGTTTATGTTCATCTGTCATCTCTGGCAATTTAAGAATCTCTCTGCCACCAAGTGACTACTCTTACTTTACCTTTTATATGAACTTTGAAGTCTAACCTCCAAGATTGTCTTTTTCCTTCTCTCAGTTCTTCAGAACTCTCTACCTTTATAATCACATGTCTATCATTACTCAATAATTCTTTATATTGAACTTCCCTGTTTAAATTACTCTGTGGTTTCTACTCTTGGTTCAACTATGATTAATTAAAGTTTGCACTCATTGGGAGTGGACACAGGTGTTCTTGGTCTTATTAAATCTCATTTCAAGAAAGAGAAGAAAGTAATTTCTTCATACTATTGCCTATACTACTCAACATATCTATTTTTCTTTAAATTTTTTTTCTTGTTAAGACTATGCAGTTGAATTCTAGATGGTTAATTGGGCATGAAATAAAACCTTGTATATTTTTTGATTGAGTAGTGTCTCTCCCTCTGTTTATAAGGATGAATTTGTTTCAGTGACACATTTGTGATCGTCTGGGATTGATTTAAAATCATTCACTATTTCCCCCCCCCCAAAGCATTTGCTTATATGGGTCAAGATGTTTTTATTCTTAAAGTATTTATTTATCTATTATTCTTTCTCTTTCCAGCTTATTGATTGTGTTTCAAATTTAAGTGGAGGAAGAATTTTTGTTTCTTTAATTAAACAAGTTTCATCTTATTCCTGCTACATAAGTACATTACTTTTTTTTACCAATATGGTAGTAGAGCATCTTATAGACTGAAATTATTTAAGACATAATGAAAACAGTAAAATTAAAATTGGTTTAGATAAAAGAAATTAAGTCTACTTCATATACTGTAAAACAATAAGTGTAAAGCAATAAGTTTACTTCATATACTGTAAAACAATTTGTAATAATATAAAATATTGGAGGTTTGGGGTAATTATTATGCAGCTGAGTAATAGAATGTCACAAACTTAAGGTTTAGGTTGGCTAGAATAAAATAAAACTAAATCTTTTTCTATGAACTCAGAATTTTAGAGTGTTTTTGATGACTTTCATTTGATGAATTTCATCAGTCTTGTATTAGTATGGTCATGAAAATTCTTAGAGTTGTTTTCATATTGGAATTTACAGTACTGCTTCTACCAGTCACTTCATCTGCATGGGAAACTTTTTGAGACATGTTAAGACTTGAATGTTTCACTTAAAAATGGCCCTTTTCAAATGGAAAAGAAGATCACTTAGGCCCCATAGAAAATTGTTACTAAAGAACAGGCAACACCAGGGATTCGACACTGTTAAAAATGTTCTGATTGAAGTATAAAACTGTACAGCTTTACAGACATCAGCCTGAAGCCAAAGGTAGAATGTGGCCAGACAGCAGAATTCATGCACTACATTTATGTGACTTTGGATGATGAGCTCATCCTGTTTCTTCATTATTTACCGTCAGCTTATCAGTCACATATTACAAATGTGCCTTGTTTGGTTCTGCAGTCAAGTGCCTGCAGGAGCCTGACATGACATTTTATGACTGTTTCATCATGGAGGATGGTCATTTGAGCTGGGAACCCACAGTCAGAAAACTAGGCCAGTCAGCACAGCTGGTTTAATGTGAATAGTGTTTAACATTTCCTCTACTAGGGAGTGTATATATAGGGAGTGTGCCCGGTGATTGGAACTGATCAAGACTATTCTTGCCTGTAGAAAGTGTAGAATACACTGTCAGTCTCTTGAGTTTATCATGGCTTCTTCTGATACTGGATGAAAGAAATGGAGAAGTTTTGCTTCAGGCCAAGTATTTGAGCTGATTCTCAATGCCTAGTCAAAAGACTGTTTCAGAATTCTCCCTTCTCCAAAGAAGAACTTTCTTCTCAAAAATCTCCCAGGATCTTTCCCTGGGAGAAGTTCAGAAGAAATTAGTAGCTGCTGAAAAAAGACACAAGTTCCATGGAGTTGAGGGTTGTAGAATTTTACTGAGAAATGACAAGGGCTTCAGAAAGTAATATTAGAGAACAACAACTTAGTAAAATGGTAGAAGAGAAACTGATCCACAAAATGGAAACCAACAAAAAGAACTGAGAGGCAGAAATGGCTGCCAGACTAGAGCGTTTTTGGGGAAAGCATATGGAAGAATTAGAGAAAAATAAAGAATTCACAATTCCAACTAATTAGACTGAAACTAATTGTTCTAAAAATTGACTTTTTCCCTCTCCCTTTCTTAAATATTTGAAGACTGTATGGGCCAGTGACATTTTCACTCTTGAAAAATATTTTAGAAGCTGATGTAGGACTATATCATATATAATCATACTGTATGATATTGTTTTAGGAGAAACTAAAATGTCTTGCCCTTTTTCTAAAGTGTTTAAAACTTCCTAATATAGCTACTTTTCTTGTTGCATCTTTTCTGTTTTAGTATTCTTAGTATAATGGGGCTAGTACTACACTGGTTCTATGAAAATATGTTTGTGAAAACAATGTAGTGACTTCTATCAAACTATTAGATGACTATGTCTTCATTTCTAAATCCCAGTTCTGTTCCAGTCTTACCAGATGCTACTGTATCTCAGTGGTTAATATAAATGTCTGTGCTGTTAAAAAACAAATTAAGTTTATTGTATGTGTGCCTGAAGGTATTGTAGTTGCCATCCATCATATTTATTTTAAGTTTTCTACTATGTTTCTTGTTGATTTCTACATTAGGAATGCAGGGAAATAGTATATGACAAATACTTTATCAAAACCTTCCTTGTATTGAAAAATTAAGTACATGTGCCAAACTAAGTGGAAATTATACATGTAATTGAAGTAATTCAGATATAAAAGTTTTCAATGTACTCTGCTTCCTCCCCCTGAGTCATATGGGTTGACAGGGAAGACAATAAGTTTTAACTTAAAACATGACACTGTCTAGGTTAATTGATTTCTATAAGCTAACTATGAAACCTGTCCCTGGGGGCTTTCTGGTGGTGAATTTTTTCTTACTATTTTCACATCTTTTCTAGCTATTCATATTTTGGTCCAGCTGTAAACCATGCAAGTACCCGAGTTTGCTTTGTCTAGGTTATAATGAGAGTGGAGAATTATGAATGTAGTTTATTCTCTCCTTAACTTTTTCCTGAAAATCAATAGTTTATTAAAGTGAGTCTTTAAAAATGAGTACTGACTTTTAATGAACTCTTTACAGTTCCACAAAATTATCCACAGTACGGCAGAATTTATAATTTAGAAACATTTTGAGGAGAAAAGTCCATGTAAAGAAATGAATAGTAACTAACACAAAAATAAAAGTCAACCAACAGACTGGGAGAAGATATTCACACATCACAGCTCTGATAAAAGTTTAATATCCAAAATTCACGAAGAAATCACAGATCTCAGTAACAATAACCTAAAAACACTTAAATAAAAATGGACAGAAAACCTAAGCAGATGTTTCTCAAAGAAGATGAGATGACCAACAAGCACATCTCAGACTGAACAGTTAGAAGCAAAGAGAAGGCTTGGTGATGTTCATGCAGGCACCATCAATCCCTTTACCTTCATGCTGCAGAACCAAAGAAAAATTGTATTACTTTTAGACAAGCTAGCAGTAGATTTCCTAATCATATTTAGTGAAACTTTCATTGTTAAAAATTGGGCCAAAGGCATTAGCTATGAGAGAGTATCCACTGATAAATGCAGAATATTACAACAGCAAAAAGGACATTACCCAGACAATCTTATTTCTTCAATTATCAGAAACTTCATATCATGTTAATAGAAGCATAGATGAACTTCATCTCAGGAAGACTTAGTCCAAAAACTTCCTGTTGCAACATGCACCAAACATGGCTCACCATCATCTGCTGAGCCAGGAGATCCACCTGGCTTTATAGGTATTAGAAACTTTTATCTTAAAATCCCTAGTACAAATGTCAGTTCTGCCAGATATGTTCTTTGGCAGTGGTCCTCCTGATTTGAACATCAACACCATTTTTGGTGACATAGAAATTATTTTTTGTGCTGCAGCCTTCACCAAAGGAAAATCCTGTTTCCTCTAATGATCAGCACTACAGTAATTGGTCTAAACCTGGGAGGACCATTTCATCCAGCAGGGTTTGATATCTGGTTGCATTTTGTGTGTGTGTGTGTGTGTGTGTGTCTGTTTAAGACTAGGTCTCAGTATTTTTGCCTGTGGAACTGCAGGCTCACGTTGCCTGGGGTACCACAGACTCAAGCAATGCCCAGCCTCAGCTTTCCAGGTAGCTGGAATTACAGGCACGTGCCACCACGCCCAGCTATTTTTTTGGAAATAGATCTCACCACATGCCCCTGGTGGGACTCGAACTACAATCCCTGACCCTGGCCAGAGCTTCCTAGGCTGCCGCTTACAGGTATGCACCACCATATGCATCACCGGCCTGATTTCATTTTTTATCTTCTTTAAAAGTTCCTATTTTGCTTCAGTTAGTAGGTCTAATGAGGTCATCTCTAACTCTAAGGACTTTGATCCTTGATTGAATCACCAGATTGGGTATTTGAATTTTATTCTGGTTTTATTGTACTCTATGCCACAATTTTCAGTTTTTGGATTTGTACCAAATGACCCTTCTCAATGTTAAACTTGTTTTTTTCATTTCAACCACTTCTACTTTCTCATTGGCTTCTAGCTCAGTAAAAACCATCAAATATTTAATCTGCTTTTATATGTCAACATCACCGAGAATCATGGAAAAATAAATGCTGACTCCAGGGTAATTCTCTTGAATTTAGGTTTGGAGGGGGCAATGGATAAAGGGAAAGAAGATAAACTTAATTTCTGTTTTATTTAAGTCATTATTATTTTAGGTTTTGTATCCTGTTTTCACATAATCCTAAACAACACATTGAGGTTTTTCTTGTTCAGCCCTTCCTTCAATTGAATTTGCTGCTCTAGTAGTAGCCTTCTCAGAAACCTTTCTTCCTTGGTTAGAAGGATCTTGTTTCTAGATCTGCTGCTAAGACTTGTACTGGCCAAAGGAAGGTTTAGAATGTCACAGATAATGCCACAGTGATAATACACTAGTCAGAAAATTGATTACTGAATCATTCATTTTAGCAGTTCTTGACAGAGGGGACAGAGTACATTGTTGGGGATATTTTAGGAAACTCTTTTGGCCTATTAAAATTATTGGAGGATACTCTGGCATTTACAGGACTGGGACTAGACACACTGTGTATTTTGTGATGTACAAGACAAAACCATATATCAACTTTCCTTTCTAGGAATGGAGCAAGAATTTAAAGTGTCCTATAGAATGTTCATGCAGCTAAAAGTTATTTAAAATCATCTATGCTAGAAATTAACTGCATTACATATAGAATTTTAAGTAGCTTTTACATATTTTTAAGATCACTGAATTTTTCAGGGAAGTAACTACTACATAAGCCATGAGAAAATATGTAGAGGTATGTTACAAAAAACACTCTCTATTTTGAAAACTTGTGTTCCTGACAACAGCGTGTACTATGTTTGTAGTTTGAGTCTTTAGTGCAACATAAAGTAGTGATAATCTACTTGTAGTTGTTGTGTTCACAGTAATTTACCTATTGAATCACTCTACTTCTGCATATCTGAGAGTATACATCCTGAGACACACATTACTTTATTGGATATATTTTATTTATCTTTTATTTTATAATTAGATGGTTATATTGTTTAAAATGTCTTCTATAAGCTATTACCTATGAATTCTACTTGTAGACAACAGAAGAGGCATTACAAAATGTTTGTTATTAAAAGGGGACTTTTGGTCTGACAGAGTTCTGGTTAGTGAAAATATAAATAAAAAATCCACTAGTGGAAGTAACATCTGGGATAAACTAATTCTGTTTCACCAAGGTAGGAATGAACTCTTTGGACCTGGGGGAGACTTGAGCCTTGAAGGACTCGATTGATGAGATTCAGGGGTTTCACTAAATACCTCCTGTTAACCTTTCACATTACCTTGTCTTTGATCCATGTTCCTCCTGTGGATTGCTATATAACTCACATTGTACACCAGTCATTTCTGTTCAGCTTCCATATCATCCCCTCTGTGACATTGGAAATCTGTATTTTTAGATACTAAATCTGAATATATATGTATATATAATTTGGTTTCCACTTTTACTTTCTGTACTGGATATCATTAGCATCTTATCCACATGAATAGGGACTGTTGGGTACCATATGTTATTCACCATATGGCATATGCCTGTTTCAAGTCATATGATAATATAGGACAAAAGCAAAAAAGTTTAAACTGAAATGTTTCTGTACATTGTGGTTTAAATTCTCTGGTTATCATGAAGCTTGAGTAAATTAGTTTTCTATGTATATGCTATAGAAAGTGCTCTCAAAAATTATCTAGAAAAATTAACTGAGCAGGAAAAACCAGGAAAAATCAAAGCAAAATTATTTAAATTTTAGCTGAAACTAAAGTTTTAGTTTGAGGACCATAGAGACTTTATAACTATAGACTATTTTACTGAGTGGACAAAGAAGAGACTGGGAAAGAGCTTGATTGCCAAGGATAGAGGAAAGCATGATTTACCTTTTTTTCTTCATTAAAGGTTGAAGGATTAAATCATTTAGCATGGTATTTTATATTGAAGATGTTTTGCTTAATTCAGGAAATATTTATTAAATCCATCTGTGTGTCAGGACACTATGCTAGTTCTGAGGAAACAATGATGATCATAGACAGACACAATTTTTGACCTCAAAAATTTTTTAAATTATTAATTAATTTTAAAAACTACTTATGATTATACAGCTTACTTATAGAGATAAGTACTGTTAAGGAAAGAAGCCTAAAACAAAAAATCCTGACTATTCTGGATTTTTTGCATTAGTTTTTTTTTTTTCCCCTTGATCCTCCAGGAGGTGGATCTGTGACCTCTATCAACAAGCTGCTCTTCTCTTTGGCCTGTTTGGGCTGGGTCAACACCACATCACCGTGAGATTAGAGGGTAGAGCAGAGTGAAATCAGGCTATTTACTCCCCCTCCTGGCCAGTACAGATGACCATCTTTGCTGAAGTCTGTAGGTGTCTGAGTTCACTACTCTTCTCTGTGAGGATTGGTAAAGGCTCCCTCTGGTTGCTAGCTAGTCCTGGGTGCTTCATCTCAGCTTGTTTGTTTTCTTTAATTTTCCCTTATTGAGTTAACCTGTGAGTGTGCCATCTTTTCCCTGCTATACCCTCAGTGAGACCCTATCCAGATTCAGGGTTGCTAGTAGAAAAGGGAGCACTCCAGGCAGGGACAAGAGTCTTGTACTGGAAATGTTTGAAGGAAGGGAAATGTAAATGGAGCACAAAGAGCAAAGAGGGAAAATGATGCTGGAAGGGGAGATAAGAGCCAAATCGTAGGTCACAGGATGTAGGAGGCTTTTTATTTTCTGTTTATTTTGAGTACTAAGTCCTTGTAACTACTTGTATTTAGGAATTTTCCCACTTTATGAGTTTTGATGGAAGGGTAACCTAGTATTATAGAAGCCTAGCTTCAGGTGATTAGGTGTGGTCACATGACTTAACCACAGTCAATCAAATATACCTACCCTGTATTTGGCTCTGACCAGAAGCAGAGAAGCATAGCAGTAAAGAATACTCTTGTCCTTGTTGCTGTGGCAGTGGCTCCAGCATGGGTTTGCAGGATGTTGGCAGTACAAGCTGGGGCATCTATTTCCTCAGCTTGGCCCCAGGCATCCGGGTGGCTTACATTCTTTTATAAATTTCTTTCTTATCTGAATGAGCCAGAGTTGTGTTGTTCCTAGTAACAACATACTTCAATAATTTTTTTGGTCTTTTAACCAGTCAGAGTCCATTTCCCTAGTGAAATTATACTTTTAATAAACTCCTTTGTTCCTTAACCAATTAGACTAAATTTCTGTTCTTGGTGACTAAGAACTCTGACAATTAAATTCACTGTGATAGCTAAGAACATTGTGTCTCAAGGACCACTCTTAAGTGTTCAACTTTTATCATAAGAAGAGAGGGAAGTCATTTAAAGTTTTTAAACAGCAGGAAAAGAAGAGTGAAAGTGACAGGATAAAGCCTGCCTTTTAGAGGAATATCTCAGGTTAATAATCTAGAAATATCTAGATTTAATGCAGGAAGACAAACAGGTGATATTGGCTTAGGTCATGGGGAGTTGCAGTGGAAATGGAGAAGAATATGAATGAAAGGGCCACTTAGCAAGTGAACTTGGTATGATTGAATATGTGGAAGTTGAGGAAAGAGTGGAGGCATCAAATTAGTCTTCAGTTTGCTGGTTCATGTTGAGTACTAAGTTCTTGTAACTACTTGTATTTAGGAATTTTCCCACTTTATGAGTTTTGATGGAAGTTCATGTTGACTACATGAACCCAGCTACACTATTTAAAAATTTCATTGGTAACAAGGATTTGATGATAGATCCAAATCATTTCCTGTCCTTCTCTGCATTATATACATGCATTAACTTCAGTTCAATGACAAATTGCATGCAAATTGGCTTTAGATCCAGACTCTGTATTCAAATCATGTTTCAATGCTTGGCTATCACCCATGAGGGGAAACACAGTTGGTCTCTGAGTCACCCTGTGAAGTAGTATTTAGTGCTGAGAATTCATCTATAACACTCATATCAACACATCCTTATGTTCTTATGAGTAGGAGGAAAACCATTTTGGAGAAGTCAGAATTGGACTGCCATCTGTTGTACATCAGCTTTTCTTCTTACACATAATTGGTGAATAAACCATTTAACAAGGGGTAGCTGGAAAGCAATATGTAGCATCTTCATTCATGTGAGAACTCTACATTTTGGTTTTTGTTTAAGGAAATTATTTAAATGTCCTTCTCAGTTGTGTTTACTCATCTTCAGAATGTATTGCCTAAACTTTGCTACGATCAGCGTTTCCATCATGACCTCCTATCTGGAAATTGTGAAATTGATATTAATGGTTTACCAGTATATTTCAAATTCAAACTTGCCTTATGTACAACTTTCCCTGAGTAAAGTTATAGCATTTCCATTTATTGTGTACTTGCTTTACAATAAATATGTATTTATATTGCTCTGCTAATCATTAATACATATATGTATATATACTCTCATTTATACCCTATGTATATTTTACTCTCACTCTAACCATGTGAAATGGGTGTTACTGACTCCCTTTTGATACACAGGGAACTGAGGTACACAATTATAAGTGCTAATTTTTCCTACATACATGTTTCTATGCCCATGCCCAACCATTGTGCCTCAAAACCATCATCTTACCATTTTTCCTTTCCTTTATCCTGTGTCTCCTCAACTGGTATGAATCTAGAATGTACTATATTGCTTTGAAATTGAGGTGATCATGCTTTTCATTCTTAGGGATATAAAAGCACAGTCAAATAAATTAATGAGTAGTAAGGTGAAAGTATTTAAAGGAGTTGAAAAGTTAAGTGGTAAAGAAGTCGTTAGTATCTCTAATCAATCCAGGAAATTTGGTTGACCACTTTTGGATGAATTCCTCCATATAACTCTATTTTTGAAATAGAAATAATGTTGCAAAATAAAAAAGAATAGCATTACATTATAGTATTATGTGTTTGAAGGGTACATGAATGAAAATCTATATCTGTATATGCAATATGCAATATTAGATTCACTACCAAAAATCCAATTCCATCCTTCACCAAACAACTGACCCTTTCCCATCTATCCACTCCTATCTCCCCTTATCTTCTAGAAATCACTAATTGGTCTTATAGTCTGAAAGTTTGTTTCTGTCTTATTCAGTTCATTTGTTTATTCGGTTTCTCTGTGATGTTTGAATCATATGGCATTTCTCTTTCTTTACCTGACTTATTTCACTAGGCATAATCCCCTCTCAGTTTGTCTGTGTTATTGAAAATGACAGGATTTCATATTTTATTTTTGGCTGAGAATCACCCCTATATTGTAAGTCAGGGTAAAATGTAGGACCAAAAGTTTTTAAACATCATTTCCTGTCCTTCTCTGCATTATGTACATGCGTTGGAGACAAACTCCAATACAGTGAAGGAGAAACACAGGAGTTGGTGTCAAGAGATAAAATTTGAATCCCAGTTTTGAATCCTAGATTTCCTACCAGTTGTAGGAACTTGGACAAATCACTTCATGTTTCAAAGCCTCTTTTTCCTCAGATGTTAACACTGTTGTTACATAACTTTTGTGAGGAAGAAACAACAGCCTTTGCAGAAATTATTTATAAACTATAAAGCATTATACAAATGAAGATAGTGTTGTTAACTTACACGAGTCCCTAAAAGTTGGATTTCTGGAAGTCATGTCCAGGGCTAGTGCTACCCTATGTCCCCATAAGTGTAGCAACATTTCTAAGAGTAATACGAAATGTCATGGCAATCTTTACATTTGTTGAATTTTCACATTTTTTTCTTTACAACCACACCATAAGGCAATGTCAGTGTATAGAATTTAAAGAACAAGGAAAAAAAGCCTTCAGTGTCAGTGAATCAGAAAAAAATCAGGATTTAATTCTACCTTACACTGTGCACTTCCTGCCTTTAGAATACCTTTGCTTAATACCATTTATGGGGAAAAATGTAACTAAAGCCTTTGTGGTTAAATTTAGCAGATAATGTTGAAAGATGAGACTATGAGAATATATTTAGAGAACGTCTTCTCAACATGAATTGTTATCTGCTAAAAAAGAAAAATTGGGTTTCAGGTATTCCTAGAGCTCAGTCTAGCTAATTATTCATCACTAACGGAGAAAGTCTGTGATAACTACCTAAAATTCTTTTTTTTTTTAACAGCCCAACTTTGAATTTATATTGGACAGTGATTTATTTTTTCCTGTGCACCATATTCCATGAATACATCCACACAGTGGACTAGCATAAGTCCTTTTACTTTCGTAAAACTTAACACCAGATAATTACCAGTTCAGCAACTCTTTAAAATTAACATTTAAATTGTTTGTCTTTTCTAAATAAAGGCTGTTAGCACAGATCGTTTTATTATTAGCTCAAGTGCTTTAGTTAACCTAAGCATGAAATATTTTTAGCTTTATTTGTATAACCTATAAGTTTGAAGCAAAATAATGAGAGAGTGTGAATACACATTGTTTATTGTGGCATTTTATTTTAGAAAAGATGTATTTTAGCACAGTTGTCATCCAGCTGGATGTATCACTGGTCAGTAGGCTGCCTAAAACCGGCATTTCTATGTGAAGGGGCATTGATTTTTCAACATAATTTTTTCTCTGCTCCTTTAGTCAGTTCATTTCAGGAGATTACTTGCCATTTGGTGAATTTGAGAGGGTGCTGGGTTTGTTTGTACATAGTAGACATTTTTTTTAGTATGTCTTCCTGGCTTTTAAAGATCACCTTGAGTACTTCCTTGCTCACAGATTTGGATTACAGGCAACAAGATGCCCACCTCTAGCCACAGGTAGGCATCTGATCCATGTTGAACAATGAGATTTTTCTTTGTAGGGATTTGAATAGAGTCAGTCTGGCTTTGATATGTAAGCAACCTCAGGCGTTTGGGTATGACCACTGCTTTCTTTCTGTTTGGAGCATTAAGAAGAAGCCATTCAATAGAAAGAGAAGGATAAACCGAGTTCAAAGATGACAGTTGCCTGGGTTCTGGTGCCTTTTATGTACTTCTAGTTGTTTTCTGGAATCTGGTTGAATATCAGATGTTGGATTTGGCACATGCCTCTATCATTTATGATAAATACTTAAATTTTTTTTTTACTTTGCTAAAGGTAGTACTAGTTGTTTTCTGCTGCATGTGCCTAAAGTAGCTTAACTAATGTATTATTTAGTTGTGATTAGTAAAATAAATACTCTTATACAGGTTGTGAAAGGGATATTTATTGGTATAACTTTTACATTGTATAGTGAAATTTTATTTTAAAATCTTTGTGCAAAACATAACATGTAAAAAAGAGACTAAATTATGACTATGTAGATGGCATCATTAAGCAAATAGGACCAGTTTTATTAAGAAAGAACATATTTCTAATTAAAGAGGTTTGATATTGTTTTGTTTTGTGGAAAAAGATAGTTGAGTTAATGGAAAGTATTCAGATATTGATAGATGTCATGCATTGGGGCTTAGTTGTAATCCAGTCTTGTCAGGAATAGCTATAAAATATTTAAAATAAGGAAAGCAAGAAAATGAATGTGTTTCATGGTGGCCCACAGAACATAAGGATGTTCAAGGTGTAGAATGACATGGAGTTTCAGAAATTGGAAACCCGTGATGTTCTGACTTGGGAGTCCATTTAACTATATTTGCCATTGCTAGCTTCTAGAATGCCTGATAGTAATTATTGACATCAAAATATGCCCAATGACAGTAATAAGAGGGATTAGATATTTCTCCAACCACAGTTTTGCTTCTTCTTTTCCAATCTGGATGTCTCTCATATCTTTTTCTTGCCTAGTCATCCTGATGTAGAGCCTCTACTACAATGTTGAATAAAGGCAGTGAGGACAGACTTCCTTGTTTTGTCTCTAATCTTAAGGTAAATGTTTAGTTTTTTCTGATTAAGTATGTCAACTGTGACTTTTTTGTAGGTGCCTTTTCTTAGGATGAGAAATTTTCTTCTAGTCCTGGTTTATTGAGTATTTTGCCATGTAAGCCATGTTGGATTTATCATGTAAAATAGTTTCTGAAAATAACTTAATATTTTTACTTAGTTATCATTAAAATTTGAATATATTTTATAAAGTAACTAGAATTATAAAGAAGGGCTTTCTCATGCAAAAGGATGATGTGATATTCCTTATCCAACCCTCATATTCCCAAGAATTTGTTCTTAACATCTCCCATTGTTCAAAGAGCAAAATATGGGAGAGTGAAGATAGATGTTGCTGCCGTATATTTATAAATGCAGTAAAGACGACCAGTTGATAAATATGAGAGTAGATATATATATATATATGTATGTTCTACAATAGCTATCTATCTATCTATCTATCTATCTATCTATCTATCTATCTATCTATCTATCTATCTATCTATCTATCTATCTATCTATCTATCTATCTATCTATCCATCCATCTATCATCTATCTATCTATCTATCTATCTATCTATCTATCTATCTATCTATCTATCTATCTATCTATCTATCTATCTATCTACCTACCTATCTCTCTCTCTCTCTATATATATATCTGTCTATTTGTCTGTCTGTCTGTCTCTGTATTTATCAGGTATACCTATCATCTAAATGAGTTTATTTTAAGGTTTTGGTTCCCATGATTATGGGAACTGGAAAGTTTAAAATCTGCAAGGTGGATGAGGAGATTAGAGACCCAGGGGTGAGCAGATGTTGCAGTTCAAGTCTAAAGGTTACCTACTGTACCATTGTGGAAAGCAGTGTGGAAGATCCTCAAACTAATGACAATGGAACAATGGAATTTGACCCAGCAATCACTCTTCTGGGAATCTATCCAAAGGAGACCTCGGTACTTATACAAAGGGACACCTGTACTTGGATGTTTATTGCAGCACAGATTATAATTGCAAGGAAATGGAAACAACCCAAATGTCCCAAAAGAGATGAATGGACGAAAACGACGTGGTATATATGCACAATGGAATATTACTCATCAATTAAAAATGGCAAATTTGATGAATTTGAGATAACATGGACAGACCTAGAAGGAATCATATTAGCAGAAAGAAGTCAGAAAGAAAAAGACAGAAACCACTTGGTTTCACTAATATATGGGACATAGGAAAAACAAACAAAAGGCAAGGAGGAAAAGTCAAAACAAGATAATAACCAAATGAAAGTACACAACTGGGGGGGGGGAAGGTGGATGAGTGAGAGTGTTCAGGGAGGGGAGGTGGTGGGTGACCTCCGGGGACTACAAAGATGTGAAATATATATATATTATATATAAATATAATTTCAATTAAAAAATAAATAAAGGTTACCTGTTGTATAATTCCCTCTTCTTAGGGAAGGTCAGTTTTTTGTTCTATCCATACCCCCAGCTATTTAGATGAGATACACCCAGATTATATAGGGTAACCTGCTTTACTCAGAGCACATTAACTTAAACCTTAATTGCATCTGAAATTATCCTACAGAACATTGCTGACTATATATCTGGGAATCATGATCCAGTCTGGACACATAAATTAGTCATCACAAAACCTATTCTTCCTAGTTTCTTGTTTCAGAAACTGATTTAGGAAGTTGCATTATTATATGCTTAAGTAGTTATAGCTATAACTTGCTGTGTACAGTAAAAATTCAGGGAATGCTGTGTGTTTGAAAGAATATTAAAACTGTTAGGGAACTTATGTAAGTACAAGGAAAAGGTTCTAGGAGAAGATGTACCAAAATGATGCAAATTATTATAGTAAAATTTAATCATATAGCTGATATGGAGAGAAGCCTTCTTATTTAAAATGCTTGTATAATAAATGATAGATAGCCATCACTTTCCATTCAATTCAGCAAATATTTTTTGAGTAACTGCTATGGGAGAGATTTAGTCTCAGGTTCTTTGATATCAGCGATGGTTTACAAACAAAAGAAAGATCTGTGCCAGCAAACCACACTTTCAATTGTTGACCTATACTATTGATCTTATAGTGAATTCCATTCTTCTAAAAAATTGTAAATGATTTCCAGTTTATGTTTCTGCACGCCTAAAGTTTTATAATTCTCACCCATGAAAAACTTCCAGGGTCAAACAGTTTGTGTGTGATGCCTTTTAATTCATATTTTGAAAAGAGAGTTCATAAAGTATGACTGCTAATATAAACTTGTACTTACTATATCCCCAATATGTCAAAAGTCAAATTATCCTTAACCTTTTACTTGGGAAGAAAGCATTCAGTTGAATCCAAGATATTGGAATTTTGACTTCCAACCCCCCATTTTCTAGGGAACATTCTTCCTGAAGTATACTTTCATCTGAGACCCACACAGTATAATCTAGGCAACATTTATGGGAAAACTGTGACAGTAGAATTCTAGTATTTTTGTCCCTAGGGTATGTGTGGGAAGACTTGAATGTTGCATTTATTAAACATCCCTACTCTCTGCCATTTTATTGTTAGGCATTGGGCACATGGTAAGAATGGTCTTCCTGAAGCCTACATTCCAGATGAGGTATAATGAGTAATCATGTATAGCATAATGAATAAATTATAGAATATATTACAGGATGATACATTTGGTGGAAAATTGTGGCAGGATAAAGAAAGGTAAGTATTTTGTGATAGGGGATTGAATTTAAATAGAAATGGTCAGGGAAGACTGGACTGAAATTATTGGTATTTTCTGGGTAAATGTAATGAGATGAGAAGAGAGTCATGTGGCCCCCTGAGGAAAGAGCAAACAAGGCAGAAAAAAATATTAGGGCAGCATTTTGAAGGCAGAAGTGTGCTAGGTGAATTCAAGAGACAGTGAGGAGGTTATTTGGTCTGAAATGCAAGTGGTCTGAGGGCAAGAATATTAGAACTGGACCTAGGGAGAGATGGTGACTCATAAAATTTAGTTTTCACTCTGTCTGAATGGGATAGGGAGATGTTGCAAAATTTCAATCAGCAAAACAGTGTGATCTACTTTAAGATGATCCATTTATGATTAAAACATAAATGACTGCTGAGTTGAGAATAAAGGGAGGGTAATGTCAAGGAGAAAGGAGATGTATTGACTAGGATACGATTACAATAGTTCAGGCAAGAGATGCTTGTATTATAAATCAATACCTATATATAATACATTAAATTTAGAACCAAATACATTAATTTCATACTTCACATACAATTGACTCCTTTTACCTGATTTACTCACTTCCCACTTGCTCCTTTTAGTTTGGTAACCTTTGTATGTTCTTATATGTCAGTGTTTGTTTTATTTACCCTCTGCATATGAGTGGAATCATATGGTGTTTGTATCTCACCATTAGACTTATTTCACTAACATCATACCCTCTAGTTTCATCCATGTTATTGCAAATGGCAGGATTTAATGTTTTTAAATAGTTGTTAGGATTCCATTGCGTGTATGTACCACATCTTCTTTGTGTATATACATCCATACCATCTATCCATGGGCAGTGAGGTGGTTTCTAACTGGGCAATTATGAGTAATGCTGCAATAAACATGAGGAGGGGCATCTAACTCTTTGAGTTAGTGTTTATTGCCTGAATACTTTATTATTGATTTTTTGAGGAATCTCAATACAGTTTCCGTAACAGCTCACCAATTTACATTCCCAGCAATAGTGTATGTGAGTTCCCCTTTTTTCAGGCCCTCCAATACTTGCTGCTTTTTCTTTTACTGATAGTATTCACTCTCATGGGTGTGAAGTGATATTTCATTGGTGTTTTGATTTACATTTCCCTACCAAGATATGATGAACATTTTCCCACTTTACCTGAATTATTTACATATGTAATTAGTTTGGGTCTAACTTGAAGACAGAAACCACATAGTAATTTGAACAAGGAAAGTTTAATACAATGAGTTGTTAACTATATAGGGAGTTGGGCAGTAAGAAGTTAAAAAATCTCTAAAGGATTGAGAAAAAAAACTATGAGGAACAACCACTACCTTTGAACTCTGAGGGCTACCAAGGCTGAGATTCTTGGAAAGGGCATGGGTGTGATTTTTGAGCAACAGGAATTGGGGTTCACCTGAGGATGACTCTGGAACGTTTTACTTTTTAACACATAGTTTTGTAACAGATTTATTGTTTATTATATTTTGAAAGAGATGGATTTTGAGGAGAAAACACATGGGTAGAGAGTATGAAATATAATGCAAATCCAATTAACCCAAGTAGCTATTTTGCTAACCCTGATGTACTAGAATAAAGAACAACCTGCATAAAACAAAATGATGAAAGCACAAAGATTGAGGTATCCCTTTAGGCTAAGTGAAAGTTTTCAGTCTTTGGTATTTGGAGCTGCAAATAGTTACTGCAGTAATTTTTTATTAAATGGATCATGCAGTGTTTGAAAACGTCTATTCTTTTAAACGGTTTTGAACAGAATAATGTTTACTTGACCCTAGGTAGAGGTAGAGAAAGTATTTGGATTCACAAGTCATATAATAGCCAACATTCCTCCTCGAAACACAGTGCCAACTTGCAAACTCTTTACTCTGTGAAGCAGTGCCTTCTATCTTTATCAAATCAAATTATTAATTTGTCATTTACATAACTTTGTGGCATCATTTTCACATCTTAATATGTGCACAAGCTACACTGCCCTCCACCAAAAATCACGTCAATGTTTTATTCCCTTCACTCCCCTCCTCCAGCCTCCCTCACCTACCATTCTATCTGATAACCAGAAATTTTTCATAGAGCCTGGAGTTACTTTTGTGAAGTTTTGCCAGTTTATGTTTTTTTTTCCTCTCTCTCCTCTCTTCCACAAATAAGTAAAACCACCTATTTTCAATTTCTGATTCATCTCACTTAGCACCATCACTTCAAGATCCATCCATTTTGTCCCAAAGGTACTATTTCATCTTTTTAAATAGCTGAGTATATTCCAATGAACTTTTAGTCAGCAATCTCTTTACCCAATAGTCTGTTGTTGGGCACTTAGGTTTGTTCTACTACTTGACTATTGTGAATAATCCTGCTATGAAATAGGAGTGCATAAATTTTATTATTTAGAGTTTTCATATTCTTTGGGTAAATACCTAGCAGTGGTGTAGCTAGGTCATATGGTATTTCCATTTTTTAAGAGACATTTCCATACAATTTCCATAGAAGGTTTAACAAATTACATTCCCACAACCAGTGGATGCATGTTCCTCCCCCCACCCCCATCCTCACCAACACTGCTAAGTGGGATGGACAAAAGTTGCATTTCTATATATCAACAATTAGAAGAAAGAGAAATTAGAAAGACAATCCCATTTGCAGTCACACCAAAAAAGACTAAATGTCTGTGAGTTAAGGCCCTACATATGCCCTGAAAACTGTGAGACACTGTGACAGGAAATGAAGCACAAGAAAATGAAAAGATAAGTGAGCGAGTCACCCAGCGCCAAGATGGAGCACTTCATGGGTGGACTCCACTGTGCCTGCCTGGCCACTGCCCCTGCTGAGTGAGTAGCCTGGTCCCTAGATGAGCAGCTTTGTGGTGGAACCAGTGTTACCCCTAATCCCATGAGGCCCCAGCTGCCATGTTCATTGCCTAATGAACACCAAAATAGTATGTGAGGGTGAGGGGTGGGGGCAGGGGGATTTACTGAGACAGGTGCTCAACAGAATCACTGGGAGGGGCGGCAGAGTAACTGTCAACACTGACCATCCTCCTGTCTTATGAGCGCATGGAACTTCTTAAAACACGTAGAATGTGTCCAGGCCTTCAAAGGGACCAAGAAACGCACCGTCTACCTTACCCCTTACTGGTCATCTTTTAATGAAGGACTGTGAGCTTAAGTAGTCTGTGTTTGGCACAAGGGTACTTGAAGGCCAAAGCAGGAGGTGGCTGGGTAGGGTGCTTATCTCTTAGAAGTTGATCTTTATAGCCGGGGAGCCATTGAATTGGACAGCATATGCTAAGCTTCCTCAAGATTCTTTTTAGGACCCCGAGATGTACGGAGCATGGGAGATGTGCAATTCCCTGGGCCCATGGAGCCTCTGGTCAGAGTCCTGATGTCCCCTCCATCCCTGCAGCTAGTTGAAGCAGGTTGAGTGAACAATGAAGTTAGAAGCGGAACATTTTCAAAGTGTAGTGTGTCTCTGGCGCCCTCTACTGTCAATGCTTAACATCACGTCAAATGAAAAAGCGGGGGCGGGGGTGGGGTGGGCGTGGTGGGGGAGCTAATGTTTGTTTTTACCCAACTGGTGAGAAAGAATGAATTTTGAATGGACAGGTAATCAGTCAACAACTGGCATAATGTGAAACAAATTCATAGGTTAATGTAGTTTTTATGATAGTTTCAGAGTGTAAAGGAAGCAAACTTAAACAGGGCAAGTTAGGGTGAATAACAGAATTTCAATGACTGTTCAAAGTTTTCGTTATGCCGATATATTCTAATAAACATGCAATTTCCCGGCACTTACACTCAAAAGTATTTTGCATAAACAAAGTTTAGGGAAACATAGCACTACTTTTTCCGAAAGTGTGTGAATTTTCTGTTTTTCTGTTCATGGTACAATAATTACAAAGGTAATCCGCATTAAAAAATTGTGTAAAATAACAACAAAACTTTTCTATTTTAATTATTTTTAAGTATGCAATTAAGTGATGTTGAGTACACTTGCAGTGTTTTGTAACCATTACCACTATTTGTTTCCAGAAGTTTTTGATTATTGAGACAAAAGTCTTTACTCATTAAAACATAACTATTACCCTCTCTTCCTGTTAACCTCCATTGTATTTTCTATGAGTTTGACTGTTTTAGGTTGCCCAAATAAGTGGAATCATAATCCTTAATCTTTGCCTTCTGACAATGCAGTTAATTTAATGTTTCTAGTTTCATCCATGTTGTAGTGTGTATCAGAGTCTAATTCCTTGTAATAGTTGGATAATGTTCCACTGTATATGTGAACCACACTTCATTTATTCATTCGTGTGTTCAGACAGTAGTTCTCCTTCGAGTTCTCTCTGGAGTTCTCTTTGACATTCTCTTCCCAGCGTTCTTTCTGGTGATGCTGCAGGTTTATGGGTGCCCTCCTAGTGCCAGGTGAACCCACTTACACATGCGCACACCCACTGGGCCAGGTATATACAGTCATGGGAGAGGGCACAGTACCACAGGTGCTGGTCATGGAGGCCTGTGGCAGAAAGACATGAAATACCCTGAAAACTCATTTACCCTACACATATGCTGAAGGCCAGGGTTGCCTGACACGTCAGAGAACTCTAGAACTCATTCTACAAAGACAGGCTTACATCTATAAGAGATACGCCCATAAAAAAAGAGGGGAGAGGGAACAGGAATTGCTAAAAGAGCTTCAGACTGATGCAGGTGCAACACTTACGAAAAGAAAGAAATATGTGTCAGCAGGAGCCCCAAACTACTGTGCAGTTCTAAGAGGGTCTAGGTCACACCACTGAGAGATTCCTGGCAAATATGCCCATTAACATAGTTTCAAATGCAGTAGAAAGACTTGACCCAAGATCCCTGCTGTGCCCAACTATTGGGTAGGGTCAACTTGGGGGCAGTGTGACCAACACATGAAAACAGTTGGATCCAAAGATGCAGCAGCTGGTGGTTGTTAGTCAACCCTTGCATGGGGAATCTGAGTGGTACAGCCAGGCTGATGGATTATTTCCCAGTCAATCTTTATTGTGAAATGTCTCAAATTATACTCCTCCTGGTAGATGGGTTTTAAATAGGGAAACATCTTGATGAATTATTACTTGAGAATATATTGACTGCAATATGAACAAAGACCACATGCAGAGAAGAACGAAATCAGAACACTTGTATATAGACCATTGTAGATGATAGGGTGGCGAACCATCACAGGTAATTGAATCATTTAAAAAATTTTGAGATTGGAGAATGTTTGTAAACCTAGATATAGGACCACACTACTCTATAGTGGAAAGGGTTTTGAATGCATGTAGACTGTTGCTGGCAAAACTATCTAACTTTGTTTTTATATGTGAGATATGAATGACAGGAAATTGAGAAGCTGCATTTGCTTTTAAAATTCATTTTCTTGAATAGAATTCTGATTTAAGAAATTTGAGAATTAAGCAGGGAATTTATCATAAGAAACTGTACCCTTTAAACCTGATGACAGATTCCTCAGTTGCTGTTTTGTTCCAATCTCTTACATCTTCTGCTGCCAGAGCTGGAGTGCAACATTGAACTAAAGTTGTAAATTTGTTGAAACAGTAGTATGAGATTACAAGGTTTGGTTTTGAAGTCGGAGTTAACTGATTTCAAAATTTGGCTTTCCTTCTTAAAGCTAAGGCCAATAAAACAATTTCTTAGGACCAGTTTCTGGAATAAGAGACCACTCCTTCTTAACTCAGGGTTGCTGTGAAGATGAAGTGAAAGAGTGCATGACTAGTCACATGCATTTGGGGAGTGGATGCTGCTATGCTTGTGCTGGTTTTGATCAGCTGCACAGTGCAACCAAAAACAGCTTGTGAGCGACTGGGAGCCAGAAGAGGGCAATGATGAGCTTTCCAGGCAGAAATGCTTCAAATTCATAAAACCTGGAAAAGAGAAGCATTGAAAAGCTAGAATCCAAAGGGCAAGTTTTGAAATATACCTGAGCTAAAAGGAGGGGGAGGACATCTGTCTGAAATAGAAACTTAATATCAGAGACATGAAAAGAGAAAAATTAAGCATCAGCAAAATTATATGGCTGGAGGTGTTTTGGTGATATGCTTGGAAGAAGGAAATCTCTTTTTTTGTGTGTCAATTAACCTTTTAAAAAGATCTGCTTTTCATCAGAATCTCTCTTTTTAGATTCTTGGATTTAGTCCTTGATTTATTTTTTGGCAACTGTAATGCCACTTACTGTGCTGTCTTCTGAGATACTCTGACTTGCTGGACAGGGCCTCAGTTAGCTCAGGGTGGGTTGTGGGAGAATCTACTAAGACTGAAAGGTAAGAAGTAAGGTAACTGAGGGAAGTAAGTAAGAAGAAGTAAGGCAGTAAGTTACTGAGGGTACTTTCCAAGGGAGAAAAGGGAGAAGTGAGTTGGAAGCCAGACTGTCTGCGGAGTGACAAGAGTTGGAATGTAACTTTTGCATGTTAGTTTCCTTTGCCTTGTGGTTCCTTTTTGGCTAACTTAGCAAGCACTGGATTATCAAGTGCTGGGTACATCCTGTTTTCTGCAGATGGTTAGGGAGCTGATGGTGCTGCTGGAGGCTGTGTGGCACCGGAAATATTGCCAGTGGGCTAGGGGCTAATGTGGTACCAGCCCAAGACCCAGTTTTAATTTCAAAGCTTAATTTAACCTCACCATTCACCAACACCTACCCACACCATTGAAAAGAATCTAGTGAACAATTCTATTGACTTTTACAGTGCACTCTTGTTCCTTTCTTTTGGAATCCTGATAAAGGAAGGAATACTATTACTTTTAACATTCAATACTTAAGAAAGATGTAATAAATTTGTATAAGGTTGACTTGAATGTTTAAAAGATAGTATTAAGAAAGTTAAAGTGACTTAAACCAATGGAAGGCTATAGTACATTTATGTCAGAAGGCTGAATATTGATAAGGTGTCAATGCCTCAAAATGGATTATAGATTCAGTGTAATCCTAAATCTAAATCCAAGCAGGGGTTAGTGAGAGAGAGAGAGAGAGAGAGAGAGAGAGAGAGTTCATTGTAAAATTTGCATATAAATAGATATGAACCAATAAAAGATTCTTAGCTTCAAATTTCAGCAAGAAATGCAAATTTAATTTGCAATGAGGATTATTTACACATCCACTGGTATTACTAAAATTCAAAAGATAGGCATTATGAAGCATTTCTAAGGATGTGGAGCAAGTGGAATTTTTATACACTCCTTGTCAGAAAACTGGCAGAACTTGATAAATCTGAGCATATACATATACAGATTCAAAATCCCAATCTAGGACTATCACCAGTAAGAATGTACACATGTTTTCATCAAATATGCCATCTATATTTTCATGAATAATCATAGCAATCACTACCTACAGTAATCAATATCTAGAAACAACCTAAATATTCATCAATAGTAGAATGTATAAAGTTTTATGTATTTATCCAATAGAATAATATACATCAAAGAGAATGAATGAAACTTGCATACAGCAGTATGAGTGAATTTTACATAAATATTTAATGTTGATCAAAATAAATGTTGTGGTTAAATATGCTAAAGTTTATTCCTCATAATTCTCTAAAGGTCAAATTAGAAAAAAAATCTAATTTATGATGTGTGGAGAGAGGGGAAGTGTTGACTAGGATGGGGAGGAAAGTTTGCTCTTTGTATGTTAGAAATGTTTTGTTTCCTGCTCTAAGTGTTGATTGAATGACTATAGTCACAGAAAATGCATAGATCTTACACTTATTATTATGAATTTTTAAAAGTAACAGTTAATTGAGAGATAATACACATTCTATAAAAGTCATCATTTTAGAGTCTAATTCACTGTTCACAAAGTTGTACAGCTATTGCTATTATCTAATTCCAAAATATATTAACATCCCCCAAAGAAATCCCATAGCTATTAAGTCACTCACTTTCTCAACCCCCTCCAATCCCTCAACCCCTCCCCGACCATTACTCTCCTGTTTCTATAGATTTGCCTATTTTAAACACCCCCCCCCAAAAAAAAAAAAAAAAGTTCTTGATTTTGACCATTCTGGTGCATGGTTAAACTATTTCATATTTTAATTCCATTTCCTGAAGTTTAATGAAGTTGAGCCTTTTTATATGTATTTATTGGTCATTTGGATATTCTTTTAGAAGAGACTGCTCAAACTATTTCTTTTTTGATGATTTTATTCTTTTTAATTGCATTATTTTTATTAAGGTAATGTTGGTTTTCAACACTATATGACTACATGAACAATTTCACATCTCCTTATATGTATGTTACCTTACTATACCTCCCACTGAGACTCCCATCATCCTCCACCTGAGTCTGCTTTGACCCTTCTTCCCTTTTTCTCCACTCCCAGTCTCCCACTCTGGTGGTTGCAATTCTGCAGAGATATTTCTAGCTGTTGTTTGATTTAATTCTCTATTGAAATTTCTAATGCTTATCTATTGATTTACAGGACTTCGTTTAAAAAAAAATAAATCCTGGCTATGACATCTTTTGTTGGAGATATGTATTGCATGTATTGTTTCTACTCTGGAGTTAACTTTTAAATTCTTTTAATTATATCTTTTTTGGATCGCTGGGAGTTATTAATTACTAATACAAGCTAATTTATCATTTTTTCTTTAGAATTAGTGACTTTTTTGCAATAAATATTTGCTTCAGTTTTCTTAAATATTTCTGTTTTGTTTTTTACACTTGGATATAAATTCACCTAGAATTGATTTTTGTATATGCAGTATAGGTGTGGGTTAAGAATAGTTAGCAGTTGATCTGTATTTCACTCTTCTTTTGAAGTTTTTTTCCCCATTTTGTTCACTCCAATTAAATTGCTGTTAACACACTAGTGACGTTTTCTAGCTGGATGATACCAAAGGACTCTGGGAAGATGCTATACAAAGAAGTCTTTTTTTTTTTTTCACACCCCGTTCCACCAGCCCTAAACAAAGAAGTCTTATCTAAAATTGCTTTAGTAGAACATACTTGATTTGATTAGCTTGCTCATTGTAGGTGAACATGTATTTATAACTCAGTAAATATTATATTTACTGGACAATATTATATTACTGTACAATAGAAAATAGTCATGTGGGCCTTCCTTGATATGCAATCAATGAATTATAAGAATTTGGAAAATCTGAAACTTCACCTCTTCTCTCAGTGGTTTGTGCTGCACACACTGTAATTTGTTATTTCAAAACCAAATACCTCCTAGGACAGAGGAGACCTTTAGGATATTTTTTATGATAATGAGAGGCCTCCCACAATTGTGTTGATAACAACAATTTCTTCTAGCCTTTGATAATTTTAAGTAAAGCTTGTCATCAGACAAGATTTTTTTCTTTGTGTGAGTTGGTCTGACAATTCAGGCACTAAGAGATCCAAGATGCAATATTTCCCAAATGGATATCCATTGACTCATCTAGCATAAAGGTCCTGAGGTGAACATGCTTCCAATATTTGGGGAACAGCAAAGAAACTCATGTGACTGAAGTAAAGAGTTTGAGGGGGACACTGGCAGTGGATAAAGTGGCATATTATATCTATTTGTGGATATGTGACTGGAACAGATTCTCAGAGCATTATGGGCTATTGTAAGGAATTCCTACTTATTCCTAGTTTGTAAGTCATTGCTGATTCTTGAGTGCATGAGTGAATGGCTCTTGCTGTTGTGTTGAGAACAAACTGTAGAGTGTCAGGGGCAAAAGGAGAAAGATCAGTGAGAAAGTTTTTGTAATAATCTAGGTAAGGTACAATGTTAGTCTGTACATAGGTATAATAAAAAGGGTGACATGTGATCTGACTTGCAATATGTTTGGGATATAGACAAACTTTCAGGTTAGAGAAAAAGAAAGGAGTCCAGGATTGGCCTGATCATGTAGAATGGAGCTTCCATTTGGAAAAGAAAAGTGTGGATTAGGCTCTTGCTGCTGCTATTTACTTTGTGCATTTGTTGGCAAGTTATTTCTTTATGCTTAAGTTTCCTCTTCTATAACATTGAATTTTTAAAAAAAAATTTGTTTTGTAATTATTGTACAATATTGGTCATGTTTGCATGGTTGTATTGATCCCCTTATTACCCACTTTGGTCCTCCCTTCCCACCTCTGGGCACTCCAACTCCTCTCACTGCAAGCTGTTGGTCTATGTGAAGCCCATTGGTCTTTTCTTTTTCTAGAGCTATGTCCCTTTTTCCTGGATGTGGATTTGCGCTCCTGGAAAGCAACATATGAGGCTTCTCATATCTCCAGGAGACAGATAGTCAGGCTGAGCACGCCGGGAACTTGCTGTCAGGCAGATGTGTGGTACGCTTCTTCAGAATTCTTTCTGTCACTTGTTGCTGGTTCTGTGCCATACAGTTCTGATATCTGGTTTTAGGAGCACAACTCCAGCTGATGGCAGTGAGGTGTTCGCTGCTGGGGCAGACTTCCCCAGGTGGTTGGTCAAGCGTCTCTCCTCTCTCATGTTAGCAGTTCTGCCAAGGAGACACAGCTACTCATGGTGGCTTTCTTCCCCCATTGATTGGTAAAGGAGGGAGCCTCTTTCACATTGCAAATTACTGTGGGCCCTGGATTTGATTCCCCAGTGCCAGAGACTATGCGCGTAAAAATCTGTGACAGGCACCTCAATTGCTGATTATCCCATCCCACTGGTTCCCAACACAGGGCTTGTTCCATCCAGGTGGTGAGTGTATCCAGGGTTGTGATGACCTCCTTTCCTCTGCATTATATCTGCAGCTGAAAAGACTAGATTTTTCACTCCTAGTGCAGGTCTATTGAGGTTGGAGTAATCTGAGGGGGGATCTCCACTCCCCCCACCAAGCCTCACCCGGGCAGAAGTGCTCAGCTCCTATTCCCTGCCCATGTGGAGGCAGAGGCCAGTTTTCCTAGCCTGCGATCCCTCGACCCAGTGTCCCTGAGACCCTGAGGTCCTGGTGGCATAGGACTCACCCTTGACACCCCACCCCCAACAGTGGCTTAGGCCACAACAGAGATGAGCTGGAGCACCTCTCCAAGGGTCCGCATGGTTCACAAGGATCTCAGCTTCTGCCTCTGGCAGACAAGGCTCACTGGGTTGGGCCTGGAAGGTGGAGTCTACTAATACCCTCTCCCAGCTCATGCCCCTTGGGTGCCCCACTCCACTCCACCCCCAGACACTGAAAGGGTAGAGGACAGGGTCTCCAGCCCTGAGGCTTCTTGACCCTGAGATCCTAAGAGCCTGGAGGATTTACCTTATCCCCACTGTGGGGCTCCCCAAAGGGCCAGGCCTTTCAAGGGGGCCTCAGACCCTGCTCCCAGCTCAGCTTGGATCAGGGCTAGGCCTAGAAGGAGGGGCCTACTAATACCCTCTCCCACCTCTAGACCCCCCAGGGTTCTTCCCAGCTTCCATCCCCCCTCCTCCCAAATAAGGGAGAAGGCCAGGTCCCCCCACCCAAGACCCCTTATGCCTCAAGACCCTATGACCGAAAGACCCCAGTGGTATGGGATGTGCTCTGCCTGCACCCCCCTCTAGCAGTCTAAGCTGCAGCAGGGGTGTGCTGGGGGCCTCTCCTGGACCCAGGCGGTTGGGGCGGGGGGGGGGACTTTCGACTCTCTCTTCCTGGGCCAACTGGGACTAGGTTTGGGTCTGGAAGGCAGTAGAGCCTATGATCCTCTCCCCAGTCTGAGCCCCAGCAGAGGTGCTCAGCCCCCACTCCTCCCTGGCCACATGGAGGTAGAGGCTGGCTTCCCCAGTCTGAGATCCTTGGACTTGGAGTCCCTGAGACCCTGAGATCCCAGTGGCATAGGACTCACCCTTTCCCCCTTCCCCCACCCCCACCAGCAGCCTAGAGCATAACAGGGATGAGCTGGAGCTCCTCTCAGGTTCACACAGTTTGAAATAACATTGAATTAACAGTATTACTCATTTATAGTGTGTTGCAGTGAGTTGACTAGTTAATATACGTAAGCTAGGTGGAACAAATTATAAACATTGCAAATAATGTTTATACTTATAGTTTAATGAAATGAACACTTCATGGTAGTCTTTGGGGGAGGAGTGTTGCTCATTAATTCTACTCATAATTTTGTAACTTCTTATATATCTGTTAGTCACATATGCCTTCGCATCCATTGGAAGGGTCAAGTGGTGAGATGTTCTCTGACAACACTTTGCACAGCATGTGATATGGAGGCAAGCCTTGGGATGCTTGCTGAGAATATATAAAGCTTTTGAGATACCATGGTTGTTGGGGGGGACAGACAAAGGGAAAGACTTTATTTCCCTTTTGTCCCTCAGACCCCCAAACATAGTAGCATAGTGTATAAAATGGAAAACACTTACTATAAAAATCATTTCAAAACTAAATGAATGTATAAACCTACAAACAGAATAAGTGCAATTTGAAAAATCCTTAGCTTTCTTATTCAGATAGAATATTCCTTAGATGGACATTCTGGAATCACTATTGTTGAGAGGTTTGAGGCAGGTGGTCGCCATATTTAATGTGCTAGGAGTTTTGTGGGGATGTGCGATTTCCATCTTTAAATTTAATGATGTCCTTTACATTTGCTGGTATAATTAAAATGATTTGCTATCATGTATCTTAAGAATTGAGGCAATTTTTCTTCACATTTGAAAGTCTTGATCTATGCATAGTTAACATAGTACTTGGGAATACCTATCCTGTCTGCTCCTAGTGTTTGTTTTGCTGGTCCTGTCAGAGAAATTACAATCTGGGACCGGGCATCCGAAGCAGAAGGCTTCTTTACACACGTGGGGTCTATACCTCCATATTAACAAGTTTCATTTCAGGGACCACTGTGGACTAGCTCCCACATAATTCTGGTTCTTACAACTTCCAGTCATCCTCTAACCTCCCTGCGCTTGACTTTTACTTTTCATGGTTTCTTTTCATGTTTTGAGTCTGCAGGATTTCAGTATATCTTCAATAATAAACTTTTATCACATATCTTAGGCTCCTCCATCCTTGCATTTGTGCTGATTGATGGAAACTTGTTCTCTTAACTTAGATCATTTGCTGTGCCCAGTAGGTTTTTACCATCTCTTCCCCCCACCACATCCCTTACTCTTCTCATTGGTTGATACCTCATCTCTGACCTCACTTTGAGATCGGACTTGTGATCCAATTTAACTATCACTACCACTGAGAACCCAAGATCTAGAGTCAAACAAAATTTTGCATCTTTGCTCTTTCACTTGTTCAATGATTGACTTTGGGTGGGTTGAAAGGCTATTCTGAGTATGTATTCCATTGCCTAAAATGAAAATGACAAAAACTGCTACCTTATGGAACTACTGAGATTAAATGATGATAAATATTAAAGTCTTATCATAATGCCTGGCATTATAGTTCAATAACTGCCTCTGCTATTATTATATCAGTCTTCTATAATGGATACATTGAAACCAAAGTCTATAACCTATCTTCTTTCCCTCCTAAGTATGGGAAGAGAAAATAGGAGTTAAAAGCATTCTAGGTTTTAGAAATAAGTAGAATATATATATATATGTATATATATATATATATATATATGTATATATACATATGATTGCCTTTGATACTTCTGAAAATCTTTGCACACTATTTTGGAGATTGAGTCAGAGAGAGAAGTATCTAAGCATGATGGGGGAGAATACTCCAGCGGGGTGTGTAGCCTTTGTGGGACACAAGTTATAGATAAAGCATGGTTTTCATTGATTTAATGGTGTTGGAGGAGATCTTGATGTTCATCTAATGCAATATCCTCAATTCACCATTGGGAAATTATGGCTCAGAAAAATTAAATACAATTCCTTGAATCCACAGCAGAGCTGAATTCCCAACTTGGGGGGACTCTATTCCTAAGTGTCACTTAGGAATTGGTTCAGGTTTCACCACAGAAAGACTGTCAGCAAATTTGGGAATCAGATGTTAAAACAAACCTTCCCCTCTCTGGGTGATTCTGATGCATAATCAAATTTGAGAACCACCATTTTTTATTATGTTATTATTATTTTTAGCCTGATTATATCTATTTATGCAAAAAATGACAGGGATATAAGGAAACACAAATATATGTAAACATACTGAAGAAAGATACAAATAGGATATTTTAAGACTTGTTAAGACAACTTATTTTTCTCAGAAAAACATATATGTATTTATTTTTTATTTTTAGGTTATACAACTAATGAGTTGTTTTCTTGATATATTAAAACTATGTAAGTGCATTAAAAGTTTTATTGACTGAATGCTATAATGAACTATTATCTCCTCTAATCTTATATATTTACTTAAATACACTAGATGAGTCAGAAAAGGGGTGTGTGTGTGTGTATGTGTATGTGAAATATCATTTGGTCTATTTTGTTTCTTTTCTCTGAAAATATGACAACACCAGAAACTTACATAAAGGTGGCAAGAAATTTCTGTTTTGTGGCCAAGCCATTCTTAAATCATGTAATGGAGAGTTATCAATTACTTCTCTCCATAATATCTGTGGATGGTATATGAAAGCAATGGCCACCCACTTTTAGTTGCAGGGAGTGTTCCCAATTTTCTGGGTTGGAGTCTAATAAGTTCACAATGGCCCCAGTTGGGCCCAAGCCTACTTTTATGGAATTTTGCTGTATTTTGGGTCTGCCATGACATGGCTTGGGAGATTAACTCCCAGCCAAGACATAATTTGTCTTGCCTTTTCTTGTTCTTTCCCTTCAGAAGTCACCAATCTTAACTCTTGAACTTCCTGGGGAAGGAAATGCAGGAGCTCTGTACCTGGTTGAAAAATTCTGTGTTTTCTGTATTTCACTATGAGCACATGCTTTTTTTTTTTTTTTTTTGTAGTTATTTTCAGGGAGCAGTTGATTCTAGCCTCTCCATTCTACCATGCTATTTTATCATTTTGTGTAAAGGGTGAATAGGAAATTTGGGGGCCTTCCCTTGACTCTTCTTACCATACTAAGCCATATTCCATGATCAGATGATTCATGTGAGCAATATACCAGTTCTAAATTTACTTATTTCAACCATAGGTGCAGAAATAAGGAAATAAGCATTGAATAAGGTCTGTGAACCTACAAAACACAATGTGAGACAAATATAGTTCAAATGTCTTTCACAAGTCCCACTCTAACCATCTAAATATAGTGACACTTATATCCCCAAGGACTAGTGTCAATTCAGAGCTAAATTTTGATTTAGAGGTGTTTATTTTTTTCCATAAGGAAAGATGAAATGTTGCCACTTATAGAAAAATAGGAGTTCAAGGGAATTATATGTAATAAAGCAAGTCAAAATGACAAAGACAAATGTTGAGAAATACATACCATGATCAATCTCTTTTCTGATCTTTACCATTTTTTGGCTGAAACCTACTGGAAACAAGCCAGTAAGGGATCTCCAGTGACACATAGCAGATGATTCAACAAAGCAAAACCATCAGATACTAGTAAATGAAGTGAGGTTACTGAGGTTAAGAGGCAGGGTGAGAGATAAAGGGTCAAAGGAATATGCAAGATGGTAGTGTGAAAAGAGGTTCAGATATTCAGCATGATGAATAGTTTACTTTCTGTGCATATTTCTCAGGAAGCTGTTAGAAAATAGGCTTCTTAGGAAAAGAGAGTTAAACCAAAAAAGGAGGCTGATTTGTAAAAATAGGCAAGCCAATACAAGAAAGACGTGGAAGGATTCCTATTCTAAGGAAGAGAGGTCCTAGGACAAAATCTGTGCCATAGCAGAAGTTATCTGAGCAGAGTGGAAAAGATCTGAAGATTTAGAGGGAGACACCCCCAAGAATATAATGTTGGATGACTGCACATTGTCTTTGTACAAAGAGGAGATATGAACAACTGGGTGAAGTTTGAGGTGGAAATACTAACTTCAATAATTCTAAATACATAGAAATTTAAACAAACAAACAAATATACGAGACAATTATTAATTTTAGGAATATGGGAAAGAAAAAATATGTTCTTTCATTTATTTTCTCCATAAAAAAAGTCCTCTATCACAAGGAGTGGAGGGAGAGATGATCAGACAGGAGTGATTGGGAGCCTTTGAAAATCATTAAATGTTTTCTATATCTTAAAGTGGGAATGGTCAGCTGATAGAGATATTTGCTTTGTTTTCGTCAAACTGCATGTTTGATATTCGCACTCTTGTATGCATGAAATATTTAACAGGTTGAAAATAAAAGCAATTTTAAATGAAAAAAATTTCTCTTCCATAGTCCATTAGTTCCCATACCTTTGAATCAATACAACTTTAAAAAAGTATTTTTTATTTTAGTGTGTCTATATATTCCCATTAAAATGAAGCAGAGGTTTTTGACTGTCTTATCCAAGTTCCAAAATTAATGTCTGAGATGTATTAGGCATTCAATAATTTTTTCTTTAATGGATGGAATAATGAATGAATACGACTACTACATTACAAGGAGTTAGCACATAAGTAGACAATAGAAAATTGTTTTGAGCAGGGATAGAGGGATACAGATGTTTTATGAGATTTCTATATGTATCTAGTTTGTGTTGGAAGGATGGAAAACTAGAAGCTTGGAGGCTAGTTAACAAAATGAAGATATGTAAATTAGGTTTATGAGCAACAACGAAAAAGCCCCTCCTCCCCAAAAGAGAAATATTTGCTTGCTAGTGGTAATTGATTATTTAAATTTATTTGACCTGTAATGTTCAGCTCAGGGGACTTCCAATAGACAATATGAAAACCATAAGGTATCATTCTCATGTTTCTTCTTAGCAACTGCTGGTGACCTTTGTTGATTTTTCCATGGAAAGTCTTATACCCTTTGGAGCTTAGATTTCCAGAGACATGGAAAATGTGTTGTTACAATAAGAGATGGACAAATACAGTTAGAGTTTCTTAAATCTTAGTAGTGGATGCTGATACTTAATAAACAGGATGTATATTGAGACAGAAATTTATTTTGACTGGAATTAAAGTTATTTTTTTTTTTTAAGACTAGGTCTCACTATTTTTGCATGGAATTGCAGGCTCACGTTGCCCAGGGTACCACAGACTCAAGCAATCCTGAGTCTCAGCTTCCCAGGTAGCTGGGATTACAGGTGTGCACCACCATACCCAGCTATTTTTTTTTGGACTAGGTCTTGCTACGTGCCCCTGGCAGGACTCAAACTGTGCTCCCTGGCCCCAGTCATGGGTTCCTAGGCTGCCACCTACAGGCATGTGCCACCATGCCTGGTCAATTTTTTTTTCTTTTATGTAAACATTACACATTTCCTTAGAATTTGAAAAAAAATGTATATATATGGAACATGAAAAACATCACCAGTATGAGGGATCATGTGTAATATGGAGGTGGGAGAAATATGGGGAATACAGTGATATAAGAAAAAATTTGAAATAAATAATAAAAAAAGATAAATCCAAGGGATAAATACCATTTACATTATGTGAGTTCAATTTCAGTGTTTCCCCCCTCTATATACTTATAGCTACATTTCTATTTATATCTGTAGTGTAATAAATCTATATATCTTATCCATAATAATAATTTGATATAAAATTGACCAGACAATTTGAAAATCTTTTAACTTGTCACATATTATCTAGATATTAAATAATAAAAAATGTGATTTTTAGTAAGCTCAGCATTCCATTGCTTTTTAGATGTAATTTACTGAGTCTCTATTTTTAAAATTATTATCAACAACATTGTAATAAGCCCCTAAATACTAGAAGATAATGCAATGTATTTATAGTAAATACTTTAATCAGCTAAGGAATTATACACATTATGAATTTTTAAAGATACCTCTTTTATATATAAAAGAAACGCCACCAGTTTTTTGTCTGCATGCATTCATCACAGATACTTTTGTATGCATAGGGTATGTAATGTGTCAGAAGGTTTGAAAACCTGACGGATTAGTCTGGACAGATCATTTTCTTTTTCTGACAGAAGGTTTGGCTTCCCACTCTCGTTTCTCTGCTTCATTGAACGGGGACGGCCAGTTATGTTTGACTTCATCCATTTTGAAGTTTCAAATGCTCAGAGCCTGTAAGGCAGAGTGACAAAGGCCATCAATCAACGCAAATCAGTGCTCAGTCCACCCACTGGCCTGGTTTCGGGCTGGGGAGATCTCGGACTGTAAATCTGTCTCTCGTTTTGTGGTGTCTAGTCCAGAAACAGCGGGTCATGATGCATGGTGGGGAATTCTGGCTTTAAGTAATTAAAAACCCTGAAATACATATAGCTGTAAATTGAATTTATATGTAATACATATATATGTATATACAAGTTATATGTTAATTTGTGATTATACAAATTAAATGTAATTACAAGTTATATATGTAACTAAAAATTAATAATGCATATGTATGTATACATATAATTACAAATATATTACATATATATGTAAATTGAATACATATGTAATACATATATATGTAAATTGAAATTTTAGAACCTTTTATTTCCTCCCAGACATGTTATTTACTAGTTAGCAGGTCAATACATTCTTGAAAATATTGATTTTCAATGGCTAGAACAATTTCTGTGTGCCTGCTGGTAGGGAGAAATGAAAGAGGACTCTACAATTAATTTTGTTGTTATTCTTTTAAAATCATTGTCATTGAACATCTGAAGACAGATATAGAGCATCAACATTAAAATCAGGGCCAAAAATGAGTCTCCAGCTTCACTTTAATTTAGACAATATTGGAAAAATCTTCAGTTTTTGTCATGAATGACTGAAAGGAAAAAAATCCATTCACTGAATGTATTACTATCATTCACTGGGAGAGAAAAGTCCTTAGTGAGGGGAATAAGGGGGATATTTGATTATGTAAATGAGTTTTATAGATGCTTCCTCCAAGATCTCTGAGAGAAGGCCTTTTATCATGACCAACTTCTTTTTCTAAAATGAGGAGCTTTGGCACAGTGGCTCTCTGTTTCAGTCTTTCACCTCCCCACCACTGAACCCCATGCCTGTTTCTTCCCTTCTTCCTACTTCCATCCTTCCCTCCTCATCCCTTTACTTCCCCTCTACTTTGCTTTCCTCTCTCTCATTCTTCTTTCCCCACTTCTTCCTTTCTTTCCTTCTTTTCTTATAGAAAGTTTAGAAAATACAGAAAACCATAAAGATGGAAATTAAAAATATTTGTGATCTCATTTCTCAGAAAGAATAGTGACTCTTTGTAATAGAAGCAAATGTGGGCATTTGTGTGTATGCACAGTCATTCATGCACAAGTGCATAGATTTGCATGCAATGTATAATTAACCAGAATGGTCAGCACTAACTTAGAGTGACCTAAGAATAATCAAGCAGATTATTCTTAATTTAAGACACACTCAGTGAAAAATGCTAGTGCCAATGAAAATGTAGATGATGCAACATTTGAAAATATATTTCCATAGAATGACATACTCCCATTTTCAGAATTATTTTGAGGGGGTAGGTGACTTGGATCTCAAAACTTCTTTCACAAAGGATTGTTTGATTTCTTTCTCTCTGCCCCTTGCCCTACAGTGGTCAGGGAGTGATTGTGGAAACACTCCAGTGGTTATCAGAAATCCCAGAAACTCTTGGTTAAGTGTAAGGATAATTAATATCTACTCAAGAGTAAAAATTGAATTAGAGGCATCTCTTGGATGATTTAAAATGCTGTTAGGCAAAAAGACAACACTGAAGTGTCCCCAAGGAGGATCTATGAGGACGGAGCTGTTTCATTAATAAACAGTGCTTCTGCACAAAAATCCCTGGTATCACAATTCGCTGCCTTCCTCAGCAGGGCACTGAGCCTGTGAGGTGGGCTAAGTGAAATGGGGGATTGACTCTGCTTTCTGTGCTGTTTTGTGCTATCCACAGAAAGAAAGACAAGAAGGCTGTATACATGGGACCATCACAAGTTAAAATGTCACAATTATAATAATACTGCTTTGAGTTCAGTACAGTTTCTTTCTTTTTTTTTTATTTGTAAATATGAATGGGAGAAAAACTACTGTGCCAAAACTTGATAGTGAAATTATTCCAGAGTTGCTATTCTTTTATCTCAGCAGATGGCACTGTTTTGAATGAATAGGTTTTGACGAGTTAGTTTTGGAAAAGTGACAGTAAGACTTCTTTGAATGAAGAGGATTTCCTTCTAATAAATTCCAAAACATTGTTACCAAAGATACAGATAGTATAGTAGCAAAAGAATGTGTACTAGGTCCTCTAGAAATATGTCAACCACAAATGTACTTTTAAACTTTCTAAAGCAATAGTGAGAAGTAAAATAATAAGTAAAATTTACTTTAATAAAATATTTTGTCTAATCCAACATATCAAATATATTAAAGTTATTACATGTAATATTTATAAAATATATTAGTGAGGTTTTTTGCTTTCAATGAACTGTGTAATAAATTTTAAAAGTAAAAAATTTAATAACTAGTTTGTAATGGTTCCCTCCCTCCCTCCCTCCCTCCCTCCCTCCCTCCTTCCTTC